>PVKA01006648.1:0-82335 GCA_004027165.1 Ctenomys sociabilis | reverse complement strand
GCCCAGGGGATGGCACAGTGGCACAGGCACCAGCCCAGGTGTCCCTCCAGCTGAGGGGATAGCTCAGCAGCCTGAGCACCTGCCCAGGTGCACCTCCTGCCAAGGAGATAGCTCAGCGGCATGGAGCACCAGCCCAGGTGTGCCTGCAGCCCAGGGGATGGCACAGTGGCACAGGCACCAGCCCAGGTGTCCCTCCAGCCGAGGAGATAGCTCGGTGACCCAGATGCACCTCCAACCACATCTTCAGATGTCTTTCTCTGCTGACCTCCTTGAGAGCCCCATTCCTGTCTGACTGTTAATGTCGGTCTACCTCAGCCTAACGGTGCTCTTGTCTGATATAACCGCCTCCATGCCAGGGTACAGAAAACTCTGCTGTGAGGTCATTCAAATGCCCCGATTTTCTGAAAATGCCTTTTATGAAGAGCTATAAACTTCATTATGCACGTGGTCATGGTGGGCACAACTGTAATCCCAACACTCTGGGAGGTGGAGGCAGAAGGACCACAAGCTTCAGCCCTATGTGAGCAATTCATGGACTTAGTGAGGCTCAGTCTCAAAATTTTAAAGTTTTTAAAAGGCAATGTAGCTCAGTGTGAAGGTTGTGGGTTCAGTCCACACACACACACACACACACACACACACACACACACACACACATGCACGCAGTACACATGCATAGCCCACTTGTTTCTTAGCTTCCCTCATCTCCTACTTTCCGCAAGCCAGAAACCATCCTGTTCCTTGAGCCCATGAATGCCCCTCAGCCCAGCTCTGGGGAGGTGAACTGAGCCTTGTCCTGGCCACCACATAAACACTTTTCCAAACTGGCATAGAGCCCCACAAACACAGCGGGCCTGGTTTGTAACAGTGTCATCTTGCTCAATTCAAGCATGCAGGGGAAGACAATGGAAAGACTAAAAAACCCCTAACTTTGCTGAAGTACTGATTTGCCCCTGCCGATCTCCATGTTATCAGCTAGAATGTGTCCTTGCTTTAGCAGAAATTGAAATTAAACTAAAGCATGAATTCACAGGGGAAGTTTGAATTGGAAAGTAATAAAAAATGGGGAGGGTGTTCAGCTGAAAGATCTGACAAAGATCAGGAAAGGGAGGGAAAGTCTCCACCTCCTGCCAGAGGCAATCACGGCACCTGCCAATAAAGGAGGAAGCCAACTTGCGGGGCCCTGCCAGGGTGGGCCATGCCCTGGCTGTCGCAGCCACAGCTCTGGCTCTGCATCTCCAGAGAAGCCCCCCTGGCTGGTGCTGCATGACAGGAGGCAGAGGGGCAGGGGACCGGCTCAGGCTGCTGAGCCCATCACCCCTGGGGCAGTCCTGATGTGCGGCTCCACTTTCCCTGGGCCCCGCAGCCAACGGCAAGGACGGCAGAGAGCAATGTCGACGCGTCACCCTGGGAAGCAGGTGGAAGATTGTGAAGACTGTATGTGGATGTCCTCGGAGTCCTGAGAGCATCACTGCTGCCATCTTGGTCCTCCCTAGGGGCGGACCCCATGGGACAGGTCCCCTGAGGCCTAGGACTGTTCTGTCAGCACTCCCCAAACGGCTGATCTACCTACATGCAGAACCGAGAAGAACTTACCTCAGAGTTTTACAAAGGGAAGTTTCAGCTCTGTTTTCATTTTAGGCATTTGTAGGTGACAAGCACAGAGGGATGGATTATAGCCAAAAATGTCCTTAAGTCTATCACTGTTCCAAAAGAAAACACATACCGTGCTTTAATTAGCAGCAGGTGAAGGGCCTGGGAGTTTGTCGGTTCTTTTCCCCATTGCAGTCCCTAGCAAGATCACTCAGCTGTTGGCTTTATCACAAGAAACATCTCCAGGCTGGGGGGGGGGGGGCACTAAAAATGGACTCTCATAGAAAGAAAGAAAATGTACTCCTCTAAAATGGAGAAAGAGGGCCAGGGAGATGGCTAAGTAGAATAAGCGCTTCCTTGGAAAACACAAGGGCCTGAGTTCAATCCCTGGTTCTGCACACAAAAAAAAAAAAAAAAAAAAAAAAAAAAATGGAGAAAGAGAAAGTAGCCATCGGGGAGCCGCAGACCACTGCTCTCTAGTCCACATGACTACGGGTCTCCATAAAAATCTGCTGACCAAAACCTCTTGGTGCCTTTAAGACACTGTGCTCTGCCCACGCAGTCACTGGCATCTTAGCTCTCTGGGAAAGGAGGCCTAGAAGCGCAGAGGATTCTCAGGGAGCTCGTAAGGGAGCTCACCGGGAGCTGTTTATTTTGGGGGATGCAGCATTGTTCCCCTTGCTTTTCTGCATCACGGTCTCTTCGAGGTTCCTGTATCACCAGATTTCCTGCTAATGTGGTAAAGACAGGGTCCCAGCTTAGCCTTCCGGCTTCCGCGGCAGCCTTCCATGACCACAGCTTCACACTCAGCCCTGTCTTCTGGTTCTTCTCAGATTCTGCCACCCAGCAGGGCAGCATCGTGTGCAGTTTCCTGTGAAGCAGCAGCTGGCGCTGGGCTACAGGTACAGTCCTCGGTTCACACTCATGACCCCTAGCCCATAGCCACCTGCTGACCCCTGCAACTTCTCTTCCTGGAGCAAGAACACGAGATGGAGGCACAAGAGCAGCCACGTTCCTCGGGAACAGGAAGGAGGAGCTGGAAATGGCTGGATGCCAGTGAAGGCTTTGGGCCTCTAGAAGCCAGGAAAAAAAGAAGCCCAAAATATGGCAGGGATGGCCCTGCTGCCTGCCGGGCAGCCGTCCTCAGGTATCAGCAGGGCTTCTTCCACTTGCATCGTGGACACACGATGCTATCAACAAGATTATGTGTGACCCTCGAGGAGGACCACCATCTGTTTAGTGTACAGGAAGAGATGTGAAATCAAAATGGAGGCCGGACGTGTGGTGCCCACTTATAGTTTCAGCACTTGGAGGCTGATGCAGGAGGATTGTTGTGACTTTGAGACCAGCCTGGGCTACAGACTGAACTGCCTAGTGAGACTCTGCCTCAAAAAGCCAAAAACAAAATTAAAAAAGAATAAATAAGGGGCTGGGGAGATGGCTCAGTAGAACAAGCATTTCCCTGGCAAATACAATGGTCTGAGTTCAATCCCCAGTTCTGCAATCAATCAATCAATCAATCAATAAATAAATAAAATCAAAATGGATCATGTATTTAAATACTAAAACAGAAATATCTGACCCACTGGAAGGTAAACAAGTAAAATTCTTAAAGTTGCAAGTGTAAGCAAGAACTCTGAACTGAACTCCAATTGCATATGAAATAATAGCAAGCATCAACAAAACAGATTATACCAAAATAAAAGCTTCTCAAGCCGACCACCAGTAGAGCAAAGAGACAGCTACAGATGGGAAGATAATTTTGCCACCTGTGCTTTGTATAGAGGACCTTTAGAATATACGTAAAGAAAATAAAATAAAAGACTCAATCAAAAATTGGACAATTAAAATTAATAGACATCTCTCAGGAGAATTAAATGGGGCCAATAAATACATGATAAACTATTGACTCTGCTGTCCACTAGAAAAATGCAAATTAAATAACACTGAGACCCCACCTTCCTCCTGAAAGACTGGAAAGGCACCAAGAGATCAATTACAAATACTGGAGGGGTCATGGTGCAAACCAGCTCTCCCACATAGCCAGTGGAAGTGCACCTTGCAAATGTGAGCTAAAAGAAATACAAATGGGAACAGGGGATGCACAGGTGGAGGGTGAGTGGGAGGAGCAGGTGGGGGGTCAAGATCGTGAATTACCAGGGCCACCTCCCAAAAACAACAACAAACATGTTCTGCAGACATGCTTCAGTGAAATATTTTTATAAAGAAAGTAACCAAACAAGGTAAATAAGTGTGTATTAAGAAGATGGCTTTGAAGTTGAAGAAAGGAGGCAAAATTTGATGTATAGGGAACAGTAATAAAGTTTATTTATGAATTAATGGGCTTCAGGAATAAAAGTCTATCAGAAGCCAATGTTTAGAAGATCTGCAGAACATTGGTATCCTTTATCAAAAAAGGGACTATGGCCAGGCATCGTGGTGCATGCCTGTGATCCCTGCACTCAGGAGGCTGAAGCAGGAGGATCACTGTGAGTTTTAGGGCAGCATGGGCTATGAAGTGAATTCAAAAGAATGTGCCTGAGGAACCATCTGAGCCTCTCCCCAGGAGAGGGAGAAGAGAGTAACCAAATCACTCCCACACCCTGACTTGGGCAATGTCTAGCAAGATCAGAGGACCAGTGTTTAAAAGATGAAGTGCTTGGGCTGGGAGTTTGAATGTCTAAGCGCCTCCTGGCAAGCACAAGGTCCCAATCCCGGCTCTGCATGCTGTGCCACCCCTGAAACTCAGGCACAGTGAGTCAGCCACCAAGACTAGGCATGGTGACACACACCTGTAATCCCAGCACCGGAGGCTGAGACAGGAGGATCACTCCGAGTCTGATCTACATGGTGAGACCCTATAGACTCTAGTGAGGCCCTATATCAAATAAATAAATAAATAATTTTTAAATGATAAAGTGCTTAAGAAAAGGTCATATGTTTCATGTGAGTAGCAAACCATTTGATACTGTTCTGCACTACACATGATATATACTAACTAATGTTATACATTAAGTCACAAAAGAGCATACTTTCAAAACATGAAGTTTTTAATCGGTTTTTATTTCATCTTTGGCCAATCATTTTATAAGTCAAAAAACTATAATTCGTCATTACCAAAGTGGCGCCTCTGCGGCATCCTGAGTCAGTACGGAGTGCTATTCCTAGGAGTGCCTCCTGGCCATGCCAAGGCGCTTCACCACTGCCTGAGCATTCTCCTCAGCCCACCACGTGGTTCTGACAGCACCAGGCGCAGAGGCAAGAGGACAGCAGCCCTAGTCTGTGGGCCGGGAGGCTGATCCGCAAGCAGACAAGGTGCAGAGTCCTGAACACACTTATGAGGGTGCCTGCCACCAGGCCCTGCCCCTTCCCTCCCCTCACAGCGCCTGCACAGTGGGCAGCAAGTGCCTGACGCTGAGGCTGCCTGGGCTCAGAAGGCTATGCCAATGGGAAGGCAGACAGAAGGGCTGGGCTCAGGGGGTTTGAATTTGGAACAAGGATGCCATGAACAGTACGACTAGAGATCATACATGTTGTTCTCTGGAAGAAAAGCTGTCCACATTTAGCCCACATCTGGACACACTGTGAGAGACCGAGATTAAGAAGTGCAGACTAATTGAAGTGGTGGAGAAAATTCCAAGGCAGCCTAATGTTTAGGCTGTGGCATGGGTGCTGCTGGCTGGTCTTAGGTAAAGTGAGTATGAGAATTAGGTCCCAAAGTATGAACATCTGAAAAACTTAAGTTTTAACCCAGAAGGCAAGTTGAGACCAAAGGAGATGTGGCTGTGAAAGGGATTAACACTATGAAAAATAAAACCAAGTACTTTGTACAAAGACCAAAAAAAAAAGGATTTCCTGAGGGCATCTGAGGAAACAGCCAAACTCTACCATGGCAAGCCAAGAGGTCAAAAGTGTTAATGTTTCCTTTGCAAGGGGAGCCCTTCAGCCCCCTCTGCTCAAGGACCTGACTGCCCAGGATTCATGTCCCTGTGCTCAGCCCTCCAGCACTTGGAGGCCTCAGGGCACCGGTCCCCTCCACTTCCCAGTCGCCGTGAACTAGGCAGCTTCTGTCATGCTCATGCCTTGAGCCAAGAGACTACAGACTGAATCCCTTCAGACCCTGAGCTGCATTAAATATCTCCTTTAAATTAGTGGAGCTGTGCACTGTGTTCAGCAATGGGAAAGCTGATGAGTACAAGGAAAGGAAAAAGTCAGAGTCCACCAGGTGTGTGGTGCACACCTGTAACCCCAGCCCTGGGGAGGCTGAGGTAGGAGGGTCAGCACGAGTTCAAAACCAGCCTGGGCTCCATAGGGAGTTCAAGGCCAGCCTGAATGACATAGAAAGACTTAGCCTAAAAAGAAAAAGAAAAAAAGGAAAGAAACTCAGAGTCCTTTTATATAAGATGGCACCATTAGGCTGAAAGACAGAGTCTTGGGCTTATGTCTCTGTATGGTTTTCCTAGAACGGTGATCATGGGAAGGTTAAATTCAACATCTCTAATTTTCTGTGGCTTCCCAATTTTAAAATGGAGCAATAGCTATCACAGTTGCCATTGCTATCCTACCTCAGCTGCTTATTTTGTCTTTGAGACAATCCGGCTGTAGTTGCCCATGTTAGCCTGGAATACTCAGCTCAAGATCCTCCTCCTACCTTATTGCCCCTAGCAGCTGAGTCTCAAGCTGGCCCAAACTGTTAACCACACAGTGCCTTCTGAGAAAAGCTGCTACACTGCCCTGTGGAAAGGAGAGTGGGTTGGAACTGTCCTGTGGTTAGACCAGGGTCCAATTGGAAGGCTGACAAAAAAGAGAGCTGAGGGTCCCAGAAAGGCAATAAGGTGAGAAAGGGATGTAGTCTTCTCTTCTAGATCTGGAGACCATCAAGTTCACAGACAAGGAGCCAACACTGAGAACAAGTTCTTGAGGCCTCCTTCCCAGAAGCCACCCAGAACCCACCAATCACAGGCAGGAAGCTCTGGTGCCAGAGCAGGCTGAGAGGTGCAGTGAGGATGGATGGAACCAGCAGGGGGGAGTAGCACCAGAAGGACAGACTCTCCACTTCACATGAGGCACTTCCAGAAATACCTAGCAGGTCTCAAGAGAAAAGCAGAGGACAAGGGGCAGGTCTAAAGCCAAGCAATCACAACCTCAAGTCCTCCTTAAAAATTTAATGGAAGATCTCTATTAGATAGGTAAACCTCTAAAAGTGGTTTTAAAGTCTCAAAAATCGCTTTTTTGAACTACAAAATAGAGACATTGCCTACCTCAGAGGGTTGTCCTGAGAATTAAATGAAAGGGTGCTTAAGAGTTTGGACACACCATCCAGCAGAAAAGTATAAAAATGGAGGTATATAAAGTAAAGTCATATTAATATATGGAGCTGTGAATGGCTCAAGTCAACAACTTCTGTGGATAACCCACTTCTATTGTGGACTAGTGATCTGTGTTAGATTTTTTTATTTAAATAAATATATATATATATATATATATGTGTGTGTGTGTGTGTAAAATTAGCCATCCATGTTTTGAAAATCTGTAACATATGTATCATTGCATGTTACCCTGTTTATGTCATTTTTTCTCTTTGTTTTTGCTTCTATTTTTCACTCTTCAAGTTAAAATACAAGTAAATAAATTTAAAAAGAAAAATTGTTTGGACACAGTAAGGTACACACATTAAAGTCTCAATTAAGAGGACACAGTGACCACAGGGACTTGACCCACATCTGTAAACATTCAAAAGCTGCTTTGTGTAAATGAGGGTTGAACAAGATGAATCAGCCTTCTTGCCTTTTACTTTTTTAGCATGAATCATCCAGCCCACTTCTTGCAAGGAGATATCATATGTTACACATGCAAAACAGATTTTATTTTGCCATAAGCACTAATCAAAGAGATATTGTTCTGCGCCTCCTCCTCTCTCATTCACCTTGAGCGCCAAGACCTGACACAAGCTTCCTCAGAAGGTAAGGGTTTGGTTCCTCTTGATCACTTGCTACCGCACCTTCAAGGCTGCTTGAAATGCCTCAAATATGGCTTCCCAACAAGAAGGAAATGCCTTACCTTTCATTAATAATATCTGTAGAGAGCTGTCTTCTGCAGAGAATTTTTCCAAAGCATGTTCGTATATGTTATGTGGTTAAGCTCACAATAACTGGAGCACAGCTGGACCTACTGTCTCTTCCAGTTTCATGTCTTCTGATTATTTTCCCGGAGCTCAGGCCATGAGCCTGCCTTATTTGCCCAAAGGCCTGTCCCTGGCATGCTAATATTTGGGAAGAGAGAATGAGCTACTCGCTAAGGAATCAGAGCCGCTGACACAGTGGCTAAGCCAGAGGCTTCTCCTCCTCTCCCTTATCGCCCTCTGGCTTGCCCCCTTGCTTCTCTTTCTCTAGTCTTTTTCTAGTAATTTTTCACAATCTCAGTATCTGTGTTGCTGTCACTCCTCTGGAGCTCTGAAATACAATAGTAATGCGATTACTAAAAGTCTCAGAGAAAACAAAGCATAGCAGTCATTGTTTTTGTATTACACCAGTGGCAGTCTAAGTACAGTGAAGAGAAACACAGCTTTCATTAACCAAGCAACAACATGCTGACTAAATTGAGTTAACAGACTTCAAACGCAGAGGACATATTTGCAGACTTGCGTTGGGGCTTTTGCCTATTAAGTGAATTCCACTATAATCACCTCAGCATAAAACACTCGGGAACAGCATAAACCAGCCGTAACTTGAGAACTAAAACTTGGAACCCTCAAAGCAGATTACTATAATTAAAATTTAATAACCTTTTTTTCATCAAGAAAACACAAGAAGATATGTAGAAGAAATTTTTATTGGGGATTCCATTTTCATGAAGAAGTTATATTTTTTTATGAGGGGGAAAAACCCTAGGACTTTCAAGCAACCTTGCGTATGATAAACTAGGATGGATTACATTATTTTTTATGAATTCGACATTGTCAAATATTCCAAATTTCTCTGTAATCCCAGCACTTGGGAGGCTGAAAACAGGGGGATCACCATGAGTCCAATCTATGTAATAAGAACCCTGCAGACCCTGTATCCTCTCTACTAAATGCAAAAAAAAAAAAAAAAAAAATTCTTGGGAGCATGTGGTAATATTCACTCATATGTCCCATGTTGCACAACTATATCTGTTAATCTGAGCAACAGATTTGACAATGAAAATAGCTAATATATCAATCACTGTTGGTCAGATATTCTTGACCTGAAAATTTGTAACATGCGTAGTTGTATATTACCATTTCTGTCTTTGCTTTTGTTTTTGTTGCTCTTATTTTTACTCTTCAAAATAAAAGAAAATTATAAAAAAAAACTATAACAAATTTCTGAAAAACACAACTATTTGTAGTACACTTCACCTTGTGTTTTACATTCTATAAATCTTCCACCCCATGCCAGGAGCACTTTCTATTAGCATGGAACTTTCTGATAGACTACTGCAGTGTAATATTGTGAAGGGTGTGTGGGGGGTCTTTGCACCATGTGAATTTTTTGGGGAAAAAGCATATAACAGGTCAAATCATTTGAAAATACCAGGGAAGGCCAAATAGCTCAGCGGACTAAAGCACCTGCTTCAGCAGAGTACAGTGGCTGGGGTTCAGTCCCTGGTGTGCCATGCCAGCCCCTCCCCCAGGGCATGCTGAGACGCAATTGAGACTGGGCATGGTGGCATGCACCTGTAATCCCAGCACTTGCGAGGCTGCAAACAGGAGGATCACTGTGAGTCTGATTTGTGGAGTAAATATTAAAAAAATTAAAATACCAAATATCTGCTGGCATTTTGACAGTAGTTGGACTTAATAATTTTCATCCTCTATCACTCATAGTTGGAATAAAGAAATTAGTATGTTTTTAGAGATCTAAAGGTGAGAAACAGAAACAAAGGTCTATCAAAGGCAACTGGGGTATCTGTCTTTTGATACCAGTTACCCCAGATTATCTCACTGTGCATTTAAGAAGGGAATTGCCTGCCATACCTGAAGAAAGTGGGCAAAAGAATGTTCTACTTCAAAAAAGAAGAGAGAGAGAGAGAGAGAGAGAGAGAGAGAGAGAGAGAGAGAGAGGAAGGAAGGAAAGAAAAAAAGAAAGAAAGAAAGAAAGAAAGAAAGAAAGAAAGAAAGAAAGAAAGAAAGAAAGAAAGAAAGAAAGAAAGAAAGAGCATTCTACTTCACTGCCATATTCTTGCCCAGGTAATGTACAGGGAATTTGTCTCACGTGTATTTGTTTTCACTGGAAAATCACAGCACTGGTGATTAAGTCATTAGCAAAACAAACCAGAGAAGACTCGTTTACATACTACCTAGTCAGTTCTTGTTAAACAAGCACAAGTTTCGGTATAAGATCACTGTTATTATTATATAATCATGTCAATTTACACACTTCCAATGAAACCTTTTCTTTCTTTCTATCTTTCTTTTCTTTTCCTTTTTTTTTAATACAAGGTCTCACTAAGCAGCTCAAACTCACAGTGATCCTCCTGTCTCAGCTTCCGCAGTGCAGGGATTACAGGCATGAGCCACATGCCCAGTTCCCAGCCTGCTTTGACTTGCCTGGGGTTCTGGGGCCTGTACGGCAAGGGTACAGGGCATTAGACTCAGGTCCTTGTGCTTGCCAGGCAGGTGCTGAGACTGCTGAGCTATCTCCCAGATCTGCACCAGTACTAATCTCACAACTAACTGCTAAGATATTTAAAGGAAGTTATTAAGCATCTGAAAACATGGGTAGCAGGGTTTTCTCTTTTTTATTTCTTTTCAGTGCTAGGGATGGAACCTAAGACTTTGAGCCTACTGGGTAAACACTCTAGTACTGAAATACACCTCCAGCACTGAAAAAACTTCTTAATTGCTTTATATAATGAAAACAGAACATAGTGCCAAATGTAACCTCACGCATAATCTACTTTTGAAGACAAATTTTCACATTCAAGGTTTTAGTGGCTGTTATCACTATTGCAATCAAGAATCACTGAAAAAATGAATCATAACAACCTAATTTCCCCATCACATGCTCCTGCACTACACAACTATTCTCCCGACTTACTGAGAGTAGCGTAAACAGGGCTTGACTTCCTATGTGTGAAAATAGTTCATGATCTTTCACAAAAGTTGCATTTGGTTTTTCTGGACAGGAAAAAATTACCTTACTGTGTGCTTAAGAGAACTCTCTAGACCAAGAATTTGATATCATAAATTTTATTTTGTTTTATATTTTAAACAGAGAATTTCAAAACAAGATAGAAAATTAACAGTGCTTATTATATCACACATTATCTTCAAAGTAGTTCCTCAGATTATCACATATAGGTATGTAAGATTGATCAAACAATATAAACTGTTCCTTTTAATGAACTAATAGAAGTTCTTAGTACAATTAAATTAGCTATCATATATGTATATTTCTTTTCTGTTTTCCTTCCTTTTCTCCTTTTACCTAACCCATTTATTCTTTCCCTTTCAGCAGTTTCTTTCCTTCTCACAATATCTATTATACCTTTTGGGTCTTATTTATACTTCCAATTTCTTACACAAGATGTTTACACATGTGAGTCTGACTTATTCCACTTATAAGTATGGTTTCTAGTCACATCCACTTACCTAGAAAAGCCTCTGGTTTATCTGTCTTTATATCTGAGTAATACTCCATTCTATGAAAACACTACATCTTTTCTACCCATTCCTCAGTTGATGGGCATTTGGGTTTCCAAGATTCAGCTATGACAAATTATGCTTCCATGAACCTGGGTGCAGATACATCACTGTGGTGTGTTGTTTTCAGTTCTTTTGGGGAAATGCCCAGAAAGCGGAATAGCTGGGTCAAATGGGACCTCTATTCATAGATTTTTAAGGAATCTCCACACTGATTTCCACAGTTGTCGCATCATTCTATATCTATATATCATCTCCACCAATAATGGAGAAAGATTTATTTTTTCACTACAGCCCCTCCAGCATTTGATATCTGTTAAATTCTTGATGGTGGCCATTATTTCTGGGATGAGATGGAATCTCAGTGTTGTTTCAATTTGCATTTCTCAAATGACCAAAGATGTTGAACATTTTTTCATATATTTATTTACCATTTGTATTTCTTCATCTGAGAAGTGTGCATTCATCTCATATGCCTATATTTGGATTAGGTCTCTGAATCTGGGGGGCTCTAGTTTTTTCTATCTTTTATGTGTTCTGGATAGAACTCCTTTGTCTGAGGGACAATGGGTTAAAATTTTTTCCTAATTCATGGGTTTTCTTTTCATTCTGTTGGTGTTCTTTTGATGTGCAAAGCCTTTTTAACAAGATGAAAGCCTATGTGTTGAACCTTTGCAGCATTTCCTATATAGTTTGATTTTTATTCATGAACTCTCTGCCTACCCCTATGTCTTCAATATTTACCCCTTATTTTTTTTTCAAGTTCATTTAGCACTTCTGTATTACTATTTAGATCTTTGATGCATTTTGATTTTAGTTTAGTGCACAGTGATATACATGGGTCTAGTTTTAGTCTTTGGCATGTAGAGAACCAGCTTCTCCAACACCATTTACTAGAAAGGCCATCTTTCTTCTAGTGAGCATATTTGGTCCCTTTGTCAAAGGCTAGGTAGCTAAATGAGTTCACAGTTGTGTCTGCATCTTCTAGTCTGTTGCATTGATCCTCAGGTCTGGTTTTTTGCCAGCATCATGCTGATTTCATCACAGTAGCTTTGTAGTATAATTCCCAGTCTGGGACTGTGATGCCTCCTGCCTGACCTTTGTTGCCCAGGACTGACTTAGTTATTCTAGATCTTGTCTGATTCAGATGAATTTTAAAAATGTTTTCTCTAGATCTGTGAGGTATGTTAATGGTATTGTGATTTGGATTGCACTAAATTTGTACAGCACTTTTGAGAGTATGGTCATTTTTACTATGTTGGTTCTTGCTATCCAGGAACAAGGAATATCTCTCCATTTTCTGAAACCTCCTTTGATCTCTTTATTCAGAGTACTGTAATTTTTAATGTATAATCTTTTATTTCCTTTGTTACATTGATTCCTAAATATTTTTTTGTTTTGGATGCTATTGTGAAAAATATGTTTTCCTTAATTTCTCTCTCAGCAAGTTTGTTGTTTTTATACAGAAATGCCACTTTTTATGTTGCCATTGATTTTTGAGTGTTCACTTTGTAAACAACAACAGTTTCCATAGCATAGTGGTTATCACGTTCACCTCACACTTTGTAAACAACTACAATTTGGTTATTAAATCTACAAGTCTGTTGGTGGGGTTTTGGGAGTCTTCCATGTAGAATATCATGTTATCTGCATAATGATAATTTAACTTGTTCCTTCCCCACCCTTAGTCCTTTTACTTTTTTTTAAATTGCTCCAGAAAATATTTTCAAATCTACATTGAATAGGAGTGGTAATAGTGGATATCCTTGTCTTGTCCTGATTTTAGATTGAAATCTTCCAGGTTTTGTCCATTTAGTATGATGTTGGCTGTTGCCTTGTCATAGATGGTTTTTATCAGGTTGAAGAGAAGACCACCTATTCCAATTTTGTGCAGGATTGTTATCATGAATGAATGTTGGACTCTATCAAAAGCTTTTTCTTCATCTATCAATAAGATCATGTGATTTTTGTCTTTGGCTCTATTGAGATGGTGTATTATATTCATTGACTTGTATATATTGCCCTGTCCCTGCCTTCCTCAGGTGAATCTCACTTGGTCATGGTGCATACTGTTCTAGATGACTTGCTGAGTTCTGTTTGCTAGTATTTTACTGAGGACTTCTGCATCTATGTTCATTAGGGGAACTGGCATGTAGTTCTCTTTTTTCACTGGGTCTTTCTCTGGCTTTGGTGGCAGGAAAAACTTACTTCCATGAATGAATTAGGGAGAATTTCTTCGCTTTCAATTTCTTTAGAGTTTGAAGACTGTTGGCATTAAACCTTCTCTAAATGTCTTGTAGAAGAAGGATGCTGGAGCTGGCAAGGTCACCAGGTCTTCCCAGGAGGCTCAGAAGGCTAGGTGAGTATCACCCCTAGTACCATCTCAGTCTTAACCAGTAGTGGAAGACCAATCTCAGAACTGTTCCCCCAATTGGCCATTTAAATTTAATAATGAAAAACTGGTTAATGATAACAATGCACTGTGAAAACTTCAGAAGGAAAGGAGAATGTTTTGTGAATCATTTTGTGTGTGGGAGGGGGTGGGTATGTGTGTCAGTTTTCAAGTTTTTAGTTTTTTGTTGTTGTTTTTGGGTTTTGGTATTTTAGAACAGGGTCTACAGGGTCTCACTACACAGATCGGACTCACAGTGATCCTACTGTTTTCAGACTCCCGAGCACTGGGATTAAAAGGGTGCGCCACTACACCCAGTCTCAGTCACCATCCCAGAACACCCCAGGGGCAGGGCCAGCACAGCACACTTGGGATTGAACCCCATAATAAGTTATTAATTTTTAAAATCAACACTTTTTTTTTGGCGGAACCAGGGATTCAACTCAGGCCCTTGCACTTGCCAGGGAAGCACCCACTCCACTGAGCCACCTCCCCAGCCCCAAAATCAAAACTTTTTAATGGAAACAACTTGACCAAAAATCTGTCACAGAATTCTGAGACCTAGTAAAACAAAGTTAAATGAGAAAAAAAAAAATCTATCTATCATCTATCTATCTATCTATCTATCTATCTATCTATCTATCTATCTATACATACATATATATTTCTCCTGGAATTTAGCTATGAATCCATTGGGACCTTAGATTTTCTTTCTTGCTAAGTTTTTTATTAAATTTTCAATTTCATTGATTGATACTAAACTATTCAGAAATTTTATATCATCTTGATCCAGTGTTGAAAATTCATGTTTATGGGATTCTGTCTATTTTTTCTGTGTTTTATAGCCTATTAAAGTATAAAGATTTTCAAACTATTAACAATATTCTGAGTTTCCTCGGGATATGTAGTGACCTCACTTTCATTCCTTAATGCATGAGTTTGGACTGCTGGACTGTGTTGGATTGTTTTGCTGGATTCATGCACCTATAGCATTTAGATGCCAATGGAATACCCATCTCTCTGACAGGACTGAATAAAAAAAAAAAAAAAAGGGGATACAGAGGAAGGACCATTTTGTATTTGTATATACAGAATAGTCAGGATAGATATATAGCTACTCTCAATTTAATGAGTAGAAAGATTTGTACTAATAGTATTTGGACAGGATATCCTGTCTGCTTCTTGTACCATGGATGGCCACTAAGAAGATAACAATATACAATGTATTGATTACCGAAACTATCCTATTAATCAGTTTTGAAACTGTCTCATTGCTATTTCTCAATAAAAAAGAAATTTAAAAGAAAATAAAGTCATGATCCTAAAAAAAAGCATGAGGTTGACTTTTCTCCTCCCTACTTTAATGAAGTTGGCTAGGAATTTATCAGGTTTTTTTTAATTCTTTCAAAGAACCAACTCTTGGATTCATTGATTCTTTGTATTGTTTTCTTAGTCTCCATTGCATTAATTTCTATTCTTATTTTTATAATTCCCTCCATTGTTTGGACTTTGGGCTTGACTCACTCTTCTTCTAGAAGCTTTGGGTGTAGCATCTTTTGCTCATTTTGTTTTCCTGCTGTGAGAAGTCACCTCTATAAATTTTCCTTGAAGGACTCTTTTCATTGCCTCCCACAGGTTCTGGCAAGTTATATTTGCATTTTCATTTGCTTGCAGATATTGTTTAATTTCTTAATTCATTTCTTACCTATTGTTTTATCAGGAGGGTGTCATTTAATTTCCATGTGTTTATCTTGTCTTTCGGGTTTCTTTTATCAATAACTTCCAATTTCATTGCACTATGGTCAGATAATTTCAACTCCTTTGTATTTCTTGAGCATGTTCTATGGGCTAGCTAGTATATGGTCTATTTTAGAGAACATCCCATGTACCAATGAGAAAAATGTGTATTCTAATGTTGTTGAGTAGAACACATGTAACAGTCTACTAAGTCTGTTTGTTCACAAATTTGGTTCAGTTCTCTTATTTCTTTGCTGATTTTTTGGTCTAGTTGATTGCTTTGGGAGAACAGAGTGTTAAAGTCCTCCTTTACAACTGTTATTGCATATTTGATTTTTTAATGTAATTAATATTTCTCTTGGCCCCTGCCCCCAAGCCCGCCAAGTGAGAAGTTTTGTGATTCTTCTGGCCCCTGATCCACCCAAGCCCAGCCAGGTGAGTGTGTGGGAGAACTATTGGCTTCCTGGTGACTGCCAGTGGCCAGCGCCATCTGGAGCTCCCACCCCCAAGACCTCCAAGCCAGCAAGACTTTTTTTTTGAGACTCTCTAGGCAATGCACCCCAGCCTGTCTTGCCCTGCAGCTAGTCAGAGCCCCTGAGCACGCCGAGCAAGTGAGAAATTTTGTGACTTTTCTGGCCCCTGATCAAACCCAGCACAGCCTATGTGGAAGAGCTTCTGTACTCCCTGGTACTCCCTGGGTCAGGGACACAACAGAGGGGAACCACAGGCTCACAGTTGTGCCAGAAGGGCTGCACCAAAAAGGAACTGAACACAACAGCTAGATCCAGGCCAGACATAACTAGATAATCTCAAACTTAATAGATCAGTACCCGAATCTTATTATACACTAAGGCTGTAACTGCAGCAAACCTCTACACCAAAAGTCAGAGGTCAGTGCTATACAAAAATGACAAAAACAAGGAGCAAAATGCAATCTCAGGCCTCGAGCCCACCAATAAGTACAGAGGTCACTAGCTCAGCTGAAATGAGTGAATTAACAGAGGCAGAAGCAAAGAAACAACAGCAGAAAGGTATGGAGGAACTTAGAGCAGAATTAATGCCTGAAATAAAAAAAAGAAATCTTTGAACACATAGTATCTGAAGTAATGAATCAAAACCAGAAACATATGGGGGAAATCCAATGCCCACCCAGAAGAAGTGCAGAGAACACTATTCCAGCTGAAATGTATGATTTAACAGTGAGGCAAGCAAAAAAAAAAAAAAAAAAACAGCAGCAGAAAGGTAAAGAGGGACTCAAAGCAGAAATAATTTCTGAAATAAAAAATAAATCTTTGAAATCATAGCATCTGAAGTAGACAATCAATTACAGAAATATATGGAGGAAACTCAATTTGGGAAAAAAAACTCTGCAGTAAAATAATTAATAGCTACCTTTAAAGAAGATATTGATTAAAAACATAGAGGAGATTAGAAATATGACGGATTCCTTGAATGAACAATACTGGAAAGAAATAGTTTGCATGAAGCAGAGTCAAAGAGATATAGAGGAACTGAAAATCTCAATCACGAGTCTACAACACTGTTTCAGTGAAAGTGAAGACAAAGTTTCAGACCTTGAAGACGCTGGTGCACTAGTAAAAAGGTGAGAAAGGACCTCTTAAAAACAACAAGGATGCAGGAAAAAATAATCCATCACCTGCAAGATGATGTCAAGATGAACAATGTGAGACTAATAGGCATCAATGAGAAGGAAGGAGTCAACACAAATGATATAAAAAGAATATGGGCAGAAGCAATAGTAGAAAACTTCCCAAATGCGAGGAAACAATCTGACATTCAAGTAACAGAAGCATACAGAATGCCAAATAACTTCAACTCACCTAAAAACACACTGAGACATATAATAGTCAAGATCCCAGAAATCCAGCACAAGAATAATATACTGAAAGCTGCTAGAGAAAAGAAGCAGATCACATTCAAAGGAAAACCTATCAGAATTACAGCTGACTTCTCTACACAAACCATGAAGGGAAGGAGAGCATGGAGCAGAGTTCTTCAAGTCTTGTATAAAAATAAGCCCAGATTACTATACCCTGCAAAACTCTCTTTCAAGCTTGATTGAGAAGTGAAATACTTTCATGACAAAGAACAACTAAAGAATTTCATGATGACAAAGCCATCCCTACACAGGCTACTGAAAGATGTTCTAGAGAGGGACTACAATGACCAGAACTCCACGAATGAGAACAAAAGGAACCTACTAAACAGGGCAAACAATTAACACAGGACAAAAAGGAGTAAACAACAGCAGGTAAATAACATGACAATCATAAGTCAACACATTTCAATTATAACCATCAATGTAAATGGACTCAATTCACCAATTAAGAGAAATAGGCTGGCACAGTGGATTAGGAAACAAAATCCAACAATATGCTGTATACAAGAAAAAATACTTAATTCAAAAAGACATTCATAGGCTTAAAGTTAAAGGATGGAAAACAATACCAAATGCCCCAGCACCTCAGAAAAAAGCATGAGTAGCAATTCTGTTTTCAGACAGTCTCAACTTCAAACCAAGAAGGATCAAACGACACAAACAGGCCCACTATATATTGGTTAGGGGAAGATTTCAAGAGGAAGAGGTAACACTTATAAACATCTATGCACCAAATGCAGGAGCCCCCAACTATATAAGACAAATCCTAATGGACATGAAAAATTTAATATCCAAGACCACAACCTTAACAGATTTTAACACCTCTTATCTCAAAAAGATAGGTTAACCAGACAAAAAATTAGCAAAAAAGTAGCAGAAGAGAACCAGAGCTTGGAACAAATGGACCTGGTAGACATATACAGAGTGTTCCACCCAACCACATCTGAATATACATTTTTTTTCAGCTGCACATGGGTCATTTTCTAAAACAGACCACATACTAGTCCATAGGTCATGCTTAAGTATATGCAAGAAAACAGAAATTATCCCATACGTATTATCCAACCAAAGAGCAATGAAACAAGATAAACAACAAAAGAAACCAGAAAAACCTGCTAAATATATGGAAATTAAACAACACTCTACTCAGCAATTAATGGGTCACAGACGAAATTAAACAAGAATTTCAACAATATCTACAATTCAATGAAAATTCAACCACAACTTATCAGAATTTATGGGATGCGATGTAGGCAGTT
Source organism: Ctenomys sociabilis (assembly GCA_004027165.1). NCBI lineage: Eukaryota > Metazoa > Chordata > Mammalia > Rodentia > Ctenomyidae > Ctenomys > Ctenomys sociabilis. The sequence goes on along the minus strand of PVKA01006648.1, from coordinate 63,787 downwards.
CTCAGAGGGAAAATCATAGCTATGAACTCACACATAAGGAAAACAGAACAGGAACAAATAAACATCCTAATGTTGCCTCTGACATCTAAGAAAGGAAGAGCAAACCAAAACCATAGCCCAAAGACGGGAAGAAATCATAAAGATTATAGCAGAAATTAATTCAATTGAGATGAAGAAAACAGTTCAAAGAATCAACGAATCAATACCTGGTGCTTTGAAAGTCTAAACAAAATCAATAAGCCCCTAGCTAACTTCATCAAGAAGAAAAAAGAAAAAATTCAAATACAAGCAATAAGGAATGAAAAAGATGAAATCACCACAGACCCAGTGGAAATTCAGAAGATTATCAATAGCTACTTCAAGAATCTTTACACTCAAAGAATAGAAGACACAGAAGAAATGGAGAGATTCCTAGAAAGGTACAAATTACAAAAACTGAATCCAGAAGATAGAACAATTCTCAATAAGCCAATAACAGCCAAGGAGATACAAAACATAATAAAAAGCCTGCCAACAAAGAAAAGTCCAGGTCCTAATGGATTCACAGCTGAATTCTACAAGAAATTTATAAAAGACATTGAAAAGGAAGCAGTCCTCCCAAAATCATTTTTGGAGGCAGTATTATACTGATTCCAAAACCAGGGAAAGACACAACTAAAAAAAGAGAACTACAGGCCAGTCTCCCTCATGAATGTAGATGCAAAAACCCTCAATAAAATCCTAGCAAATATAATACAGCAAATCATCAAGAAGATCATACACCATGACCAGGTAGGATTCATCCCAGGGATGCAAGGATGGTTCAATATTCGAAAATCTATAAATGTAATACACTATATTAATAGACTGAAATCTAAAAACCACATGATCATCTCAATTGATGCAGAAAAAGCTTTTGACAAAGTCCAACACTCATTCATGTTCAAAGTCCTACAGAAAATTGGAATAGATGGACTCTACCTTAACTTGATAAAAGCCATCTACAACCCAAAAGCTAATATAATCCTAAATGGGGAAAAACCGAAGTCTTTTACTCTTAAATCAGGTACAAGACAAGGATGTCCTCTATCACCCCTCCTATTCAATACAGTTTTGGAATCAATAGCAACAGCCATTAGACAAGAGGGAGAAATAAAAGGAATAATAGGTAAAGAAGAAGTTAAATTATCACTACTTGCAGATGACATGATACTTCACTTGAAAGTAAAGTATCAGAAAACTCCACCAAGAAGCTACTCGAATTGGTACACAAATTCAGTAGCATAGCAGGATACAAAATCAGTGCTCAAAAGTCAATAGCATTCCTCTACACAGATAACAAACACACTGAGAGGGAAACTATAGAAACAATACCTTTTACAATAGCACTGCAGAAAATGAAATACCTTGGAATTCACTTAACCAAGGAAGTCAAAGATCGTTTCATGGAAATTACAGTCCCCTAAGAAAAGAGATCATAGAGGATTTCAGAAAATGGAAAGATATTCCCTGCTCCTGGATAGGAAGAACCAACATTGTGAAGATGGCCATAATCCCAAAATTGTTGTACAAATTTAACACAATCCCTATCAAACTGCCACCAGCATACCTCCCAGACCTAGAGAAATCATTCCTAAAATTTATTTGGAACCACAAAAGACCTAGAATAGCAAAGGCAATCCTGGCCAACAAAGACAAGGCAAGAGGCATCACAATTCCTGACTTGAAATTATACTACAAAGCCACTGTGATAAAATCAACATGGTATTGGCAATGAAATAGACCTGAGAATCACTGGAATAGATTATAAGATGCAGAGGCCTCTACAAACACCTGATATTCAACAAGGGGGCCAAACATGCTTACTGGAAGAAAGACACCTCTTTAACAAATGGTGCTGGAAAAACTGGCTTTCTACATGATGAACACTAAAACTTAATCCAGGTCTATCACCATGCCCTAAGCTAAAGTCAAAATGGATTAAAGATCTAAACATTAAGACAGAAACACTCAATCTGCAGGAAGACAGAGTAGGAGGAACTCAAAGACATAGGGGTAGGCAAAGAGTTCATGAACAAACATGTATTCACACGGGAAACACTTGAAAGAATTAACAACTGGAATCAACTCTTCTTGAGAAGTTTTTGCACATCAAAAGAAATTGTCAACAAAGTGAAAAGATGACCCACAAATTTCAAAAAAATCTTAATTAATAAACACTTAGACAAAGGTCTGCTCTCTAGAATTTATAAAGAACTAAAATACACTAGGGCCCTCAAATTTAAAGATCCAATCCAGAAATAGGCATCTGAGATGAATACACACTTCTCAGAGGACAAAATTAAAGAAGCAAATAAATATATGAAAAATGTTCCACATCACTAGCCATCCCTGAAATGCAAGTTAAAACAACACTGAGATACCATCTCACTCCAGAAGGAATGGTAATCATGAAGAAGTCAACCAACAATAAATGCTGGTGAGGTTGTGGGGAAAAGGGAACACTTCTCCACTGCTGGTGGGAATGTAGACTGGTACAACCATTGTGGAGATCAGTGTGGAGACTCTTCACAAAACTAGGACTGGAAATCCCATTCAAGCCAGCTATACCTCTACTGGGAATTTTCCCAGAGGAACTGAAAACATCATATTATAGTGATATATGTGTACCTATGTGTATAGCAGCACAATTTGTGATAGGCAAATCTTGGAAACAACCAAGATGCCCATCACATGAGGAATGGTTGAAAAAGATGTGATATTTCTATACGATGGAGTATTACTCAGCTATAAAGAATTATAAACTAGCCGGGCGTGGTGGCGCATGCCTGTAATCCCAGCACTCGGGAGGCTGAGGCAGGAGGATTGTTGTGAGTTCAAGACCAGCCTGAGCTACAAAGTGAGCTTAAGGCCAGCCTGAACTGCAGTGAGACCCTGTCTCAAAAAGACAAAAAAAAAAAAAAATTATAAACTGAAGCATTTATATTAAAGTGGATGCCACTTGAACATATACTCATAAGTGAAATAAACCAGACACACATGTGCAAATATCATATAGTCTCCCTAGTATAAGAAATAAAAAGAATAAATACAAATGGAAAGGTATAACAACAACTAAAAAGAATTAAGTCAGATAGTTAGGGTAAACTAAACTGCATATGTCACAGAATAATAATCAGCTTTTCTTCTGGATGGTTAACAATCTAAAATTGCAGAGCAAAAATTGGAGAAATGGAAGGGCCACAAGGTCAGCCAACATTTTGGCCATAGCCTTTCAAGGTCAGTGAAGACTCAGGTCATAGGAGAACCTGTACTGCAACATCATGGAACACAGTTGTGCCCCAAATTTTCTGATCAAGGAGATTATGGAGCCACAGAGGAATGTGATTGATGATCTATAGTGTGCCTAAAGAGAGTCACATGAAAACTCTCTCAGGCTTTCACAGAGAGCAAACTGGTCAAACAATGGCCATGACTCATCCACATGGCTGACACTGACAAAGGAGTGAGGTACAGGGCTACAGGGTAAACCCTGAGGGGACTTGACTGACCTCATCAGATACAAAAGTTACATTTTTTTGTTATATAGGTCTTGCTTTATCTCGGTCTTAACCATCCAGCAGAAAAGTATAAAAACAAGGTATATTAAATAAGGCCATAATAATAAGCTGAGCTGTAAATGGCTCTAGTCAACAATTTCTCCAGATAACCCACTATTATTGTTGACTGCTGGACTGTGTTGGATTGTTTCACTGAATTCAAGCACCTATAATAATTTAATGACAATAGAATACTCGTCTTTGACAGGACTAAACAAAAAAGGGGGATACAACTAGAATCATTCAGTGTTTGTATAAACAGTACAGTTAGAATAAATATGTAGTACTTTTGCATAATTCTATAAGAAGAAAGATTTGCATTAATAGTGTTTGGACAGGATATCCTGTCTGCTCCTCGTACTATGCCTAACCACTAGGAAGATAACAATGTAAAAATATTAATTATTGAAACTGTACTATAATTCAGCTTTGAAAAAAGATATACAAGTACATTCTCTCAATTCATTGAATAGAGGCATGTGCTCTAATAGTGTTTGTTGATAGAGTATCATATATACACCTGGTACAACAAAAATCCACTATGAAAAGAATGTGCAATATATTAATTGTTGAATCTGTCCTACTAATTTGATTTGAAACCGTCTCATTACTATTTGTTCTTCAATAAAGTGAAATAAATGTAAAAAACATATTTCTCTTATGTAGTTGGGTGCTCCCATATTTTATACATATAAATTTATGGTTGTTATCTCTTCCTCTTGAAGTTTTCCCCTCTGAGACTATAGTGACCTACTTGTTTATTTGCTTATTTAGTATCAGAAATGAAACTTAGGACCTTGTGCTTGTCAGACAGGCACTTGTACCTCTGAGCTATATTCCCCCTTCTTTATCTCTTTTAATCATTCTTGAGGTTATAGAACAGCTACCCCTACTTTTTTCTCAGTTTCTATCACATGGAGCATTGTTTACCACCTTTTGACTTTGAGTCTATGAATTTCTTTTTTAGTAAAGTCTGTTTCATATTGTTGGGTTTTGCTTCTTGATCCACTCTGCCAGTTAATTTCTTTTGATTGATGAGTTGAGGACTTTCATATTAATGGTTATAACTGATATGTACTGCCTTATCTTTGCCATGTTGTTTTTGTGCTGTTGATTCCCTACTTTCCCCACATTTAATTACTTGCCTTGCTTGGTGGTTTCTTCCTGTTCTTCTTGGAATTGTGGTCATTTTTATCTGTCTAAAATATACTTCAGTGCTCTTTGTAGGGTTAGTTCAGTGGTCATGCGTTTCTTCAGTAGTTGTCATGGAAGTATCTTACTTCTCCATTAATTTTGAAAGATAGTTTTTCAGGGTATCTCAAACTGGTTGGAAGTCATGTTCTTTCAGTACCTGAAATACCTATGCCATGCTTTTCTTGACCTGATGACTTACATTGAGAAGTCTACTGTATTTCTGATGGGCTTTTATTTGTAGGTGATTTTTAAAAGTTTCCTCTTACAGCTTTTAATAGTCTATTCTTGTGCTGAATTTCTGCGCTCTTGATTATTGTATGTCTTGATGTAGATTTCCTTTGGCTATAGCTAATTGGAGTTCTATATACCTCACTTAACTGTATGTGAGTTTCTTTTCCCATGCTTGGGAAATTTTCTGCTATTACTTCTGCACATAGTATGTTATGTTGTTTGTGTTGACTCATGCTTTTGTGGTGACACCTATCAGTCTGTACTGTTTTTCTTTACATCATCTTGCAGCTGTTAAATTGTTATTTCCAGGCTCCTTGTTATTTTTAAGAGATCCTTCCTTTCATGATTGTTAGCTGCAATCCTGTCTTTAAGGTCTGAAAACCTATCTTTAGTTTCATTCAAGTGATTTTGTCAGCTTTCAATGAAATTTTTAATTTCCTGGCTATCCCTTTGAATGCTTCATGCATTCTAATTCTTTCCCATATTGGTCATTCAAGGTTTCCATCATTGTCCTGTGTTCCTCTGTTTTTTAACCTATGTCTTCTTGAAATATGGTGATCATTTTTTATTATAGTTGTCATTTCTTTTTTTACCTAGAGATTATTTCAGATATGCTTTTTTCCTATGGCCTCATGGAGTTATTTCTCTACTTCAGCTACTATCATTTCTGAAATTTCAAGTGTGTGACTTCCAATTTCTTCTATGTTGGTGTCTCCTGAACCTGATCTAGGTGCACTGAATGTCTAAGATTGCATTTTGCTCAATCTTCACAACTCTATTTAAAAATATATATATTTTGTTTTCTGTGATGATCCTTGTGAGTTTTGGAAGGCGGCAGCTACATCACTAGTCTCAGTCTCTCCAGGAACAGCCTGTACTTCAGGGATATCTTCTGTGTGTAGGAGATTCCTGGTTCATGTCTGTGCCAAGATAATATCTTCCCAATTAGTTGAGAGTGGGCTGCTGGCTCTGTCCCCAGTCTTTTGGTGTAGGACTGTAGTGAGGTCATTACCCCAGAGCTTCCCAATATTGTTACCCAAGAGAGAAAAGTAGATCACAACAGACATGACATCTTAGCTACAGTAGTGCAATTAGCAAAAAGCACAGTTTAGAAACTGATACATTATGGTAACTACTGATTTTGTACTTTAGATCACAGGAGCAAAGTTGATAGTTATACAACAAAACCAGTTGTTAATTAGACGTCTGTATGCAAAGTGCTCCCTTTGTTAGAGTGGATTTACCCTGGGCTCCTCCAGTTGAGCTGGCTGCCCAGTCCTGGTGCTTCCCAGAATGGCTGCCCATCCTGCATGACAGAGGAATGGACCAGGCATCCAAGTCACTCTGGACCAGGATTCCTGCGATGGTACAGAGACAATGGGCAGAGTCTCTCCCTCCTGAGGGGCACAGCAAGGCTCCTGCAATGGCTATGAGGCTGATATCATAAATTTTAGTAGATAATATTATGAATAATACTAAATAGGAGTAGCTTATTTTACTTCCATAGATTTAAAAATAATACTTAAAAATTTTTTCCTGTAAAATTCATCTAGACTCAGTTCACATCTACATTCTTTAAAATTCTGAAATAAAGAATTGATACTAGGGGAAAAAAGAATTTTCCTTTAAAAAGAAATCACTTATAAGACTCTCACTATACTACCTCCACATTACTTTCAGCTCTCCAGCCTACAACCCAAGTGTCAATAATTCAGCTTTTCATCTCCCAGTTGGTCCATTAGCATGTAATATGAATAGTATGCTAAAACCCAAAAATGATGGACAAAATTAAAAAAGCAAATCAAAACCTAAAATATCAATAGGAAGTTTTTATACATCCTCACCAAATAATCATTTTTTATGTTGAAAATCTGTATTGAATGAACTGTGCCATGACTGACTCAGAAGACCTGTAATCAAGGGCTACTTCTATCACCCAGCATTCCCCTAAGGACTGTGTTCTCTAAGTATTCTTAAAAAACTAAGTCTCTTTTGGATATTTTTGTTTTGTGCTTTGAGTCAGGGTTCCACTATGCAGTTCAGGCTACCATGAACTCCCTTTGTGTCTCAGCCTGGCCTTGAAACTGTGATGATTCTCCTGTCTCTGCTGCCTGGGTGCTGGAATTACAGGTATACATCACATCCAGCCTAAATGAGATTCTTAAATGTAACACACATTATAGATGTGTAACACTGGCCTCCTCACCTCTCCTTGCCCCTTTATTTCAAAGCACACTGTAACCTTTGAGGCCTGTGCAGATTTCAGGTGTACTGTTCAAGGATTTTGTTTAGTTCTTAGCAATGTAAAGAAAATGGAATGAACTTGGATTTTGAAGATAAACAGGCCTAGATCAAAAGTGATCTGTTAGGATGCTTCCTAATCCAGGAGCTTTGGCTTCCTCCTGGAAAAAGGTGGAATACCACCAAGAACTGCTGACAGCATCTACACCTTGAAATGCAGTGTTTCTACTCATCACTGGGGCAGAAGAGAGCCAGCTTTTCGGCAAGTCATCCTGGGTTTTTTTGGTTGTTTTTTTTTTTTTTTTAGTCTCCCTATGTAGCTCAGGCTGAACTTCAGCTCACTTTGTAGCCCAGACTGGTCTCTAATTTACGATTCTCCTGCCTCAGCCTCCTGAGTGCTGGGATTACAGGCGTGCACCACCATACCCAGCCCGGGTCACATTCTTTAGGAAGTTGGGCCTTATTCAATTTGTGAGTAAGAGTAGATTCAAAATGATCATAATAGATACCAGATAATGTATTAGTTTCTCCTTCTGGTCTAGACTAAAGATAAACAGAACAGCTTGCTTTTCTAGTTAGTGCCCAGTCCACTTACCTGGCTGAACCCTCCTCTGAAAGGCAGTACATGTGCATGAGTGTGATTACCATCTGGTGCCCGGCCAAGATTCCACACTATCTGCATGAGCAGCATAGAGAAAGAACGCAATAAGAAGAGACATTCACAAATTTAGTAATGCACAATGAGGGGCTGGGAGGTCAATGCCTTAGGACAGGCAAAGACAGACACTCTCTCTGAGCTAGCCTCTTTTTGGAGGATGCACCCAATAACTGGAGGGAGTACTGGATGACTCAGAGGTTGGCCAGTGAGTTTATGCTGGTGAGGACATTGTATGGCTGAGAATTAGTTCGGATGAAGAAGGTGGGATGTGTATCCTTACAATAGCAGGTGGAAAGTGATAGCAGGTTAACAGCTTGTTCTTCCCTGCAGGTGCAAGGACACTTTCCCTACTATTGTTGTTATTATTATTATTATTATTATTATTATTATTATTATTATTACTACTACTACTACTACTACTACTACTGAGTTCTCAAGGAACCAGGATATCTTGCCCTGGAGGTCACAGCATCAGGACCACTGAGGCCTCCTACTGTGATGAGGCACACAGAGTAAATTTCCACATACCACAGGGGCTCACACAACAGAATCATAGGCCTCAGACCAGCTCTAATAGCAATATAATTATGAAATGATTTTCCCCAAAAATTACATAGAATGACACTCTACAGATTACCACAAATAAGATGATACTTTGTATGCTTGGTCTTTCTCAATTAATCATTTTGATGACCTCACCTTTACAAATCTTCAAGAAAAATCCCTATGGAATGCTTGAGTATTGATACATACAAGCCAAGGTCTCTGGACTTGGTATTTGAAAGTTTTGACATTGTAACTGGGTAATTCCTGTGAAGGCTCTTGTGTGTATTCTGGATTATTTGCTTTTAGTTTTTTTTTTTTTTTTTTTTTTTTTTTTTTTTTTTTTTTTTTTTGATGCAGACTCATAGTGATCCTCCTGTCTCAGCCTCCCCAGTGCTGGGATTACAGGGGCACTACCACACACTTGTGGGGCAGCACAGTGGGCCTGGGGTTCCAGGAATCAAACTCTGGACCTTGTGCTTTCTAGGCAGATGCTTAAGCCACTAACCTATCTTGCAGGGCCCAGTAAGTTGGATTATTTTTCCTTAAGATACCTACCTTTAAACCTAAGTGGTAAAGTAAGTGGTTGAGGATATAGTGTATGTAAAACTCATAAATTCAGTGAAGTTAGTGCCTTTAAAACCAGCCTTACCTAAACAAAATTTATCAGTATCTACTCAGCTGCCTTTCCTCAGTCACCTGTGGTGACTGTGATTAACACTGTTCTACAGCCCATCATCCCTGGCCACAGGCTGCTGTGTGCCAAAGTTCAGTGGCTCTTATTTGATCTACAGTGAAATATGCACTCATTCTGACAAGTGAAATGGGAGGAAATAGGTGGACACAAAGATTAGGAATCTTTTAAAGCACAAAACCATGCATTTAATCCTTTATTCACTTTTTACCTCTTAGCCTTACTGTACTGATAATTTCCCACGTCAGCCATTGTGAAATAGTTTATACATGTGACAAGCTGGTTTTTATCTTCAAATATAAAGTCCTGTGATAGGGGCCAGGGATATAGCTCAGTGGCATAAGTGCCTGCCTGGCAAATACAAGGAACTGAGTTTGATCCCTGGTAAGTAAGTAAATAAGTGAATAAATAAATAAATAAATAAGTCCCGTGATCATTTGGGAAGAAAAGAACAACTCAATAAGGAGTATATGATGTTCTCCCATTTTCAAGATGACAGGTCTGATGCTCATGCATTTCCATCTTCCTGCCCACATATCTTTTGTTGAAAATGTCTTTTATTATTTTTTTTAAAATTTACTTATTTAGAAAGCACCTGTAACCAGGCGCAGGTGTGGGGATACAGGTGCATAGCACCTGCCCAGTCTCAATTGCCAACTCAGGTGCCCTGGGAGTGGGGCTGGCAAAGCAGGCCCAGGAATCAAAACTCCCCACCCCTGCGCCTGGTTACAGGCGCTTTCTAAATAAGTAAATTTTTAAAAAAATAATAAAAGATATTTTCAACAAAAGATATGTGGGCAGGAAGATGGAAATGCATGAGCATCAGACCTGTTCTGTCATCTTGAAAATGGGAGAATTTCATATACTCCTTATTGAGTTGTTCTTTTCTTCCCAAATGATCACGGGACTTATTTATTTACTTATTTACTTACTTACAAGGGATCAAACTCAGTTCCTTGTATTAGGAGGCTGTAAACAGGCGGATTACTACGAGTCAGTTCTAGTAGTGAGACAAGAACACCCTGCAGACCCTTCCCTAAAATACAAAAAAAAAGTAACGAGTACAGGGTCTCCCTATGCAGCTCTGCCTCCTAGCGATCTTCCTGTATCAGCCTTCCAGGTGCTGGAATTACAGGCATGTGCTACCACACCCAATTTCAAGCATGCAGTACCAGGAACCGAATTCAGGACCTTGCTCTTGCCAAGCAAACGCTTAGACTGCTAAGCTATCTCCCCTGTCCTGAAAATGTCTTTTACATCTCCCGCACCCCACCCCAACCCCAGGAGCTGAGACCCTACTCCAGTAAAATTTGATTTAATAATTGGAGAATGTACACCAAAGGAAGGGTGAAAAGAATTCTTCCACTATGTTTGACTTTTGACATTATTGTAAATGTTGTAATAAAGAGTTGTGTTTTTGTTAACCACACCGCCTGAGAAAGAGTAAGCTTGCTGCACTCCCTTCTCCCCCTTCCAGTCCCATCAGACTGTCTCCACACGCGGGAACTGTGAGTGACACATACCATGCACATCTATTAAAAGATGTGCCATAGTAAAAAACATAGAGCCACAAATCTACCCTCAAAACCCTTCTCCTTGCTTCAAACACACCTATCCCATCTCTCTTGCCACTCTGGGAAAGCCGCAAACCCGTCTGTGAGCAACTACCGAGCACGATTTCCATCCCAGGAAAGAAGCCTGCAGCAACACGAGGTGTGTGTGCAGCCGCTGGGCCTAGCGCCCTGTGCCTTCTGGGTCTCCAACAACATCAAAATGACACCAGACAAGGGCTTTTGAATGGATTCAGCACGGGGGGCTGGGAGGACAGTGCCAAATGGCACTCAGGAAAGGACGGCTTCACGAAAGGTGGGGGAAGTGAGGGGAGCACTCCGAGATTAACTAATGTGTCTTTTACTGGAACTCATTTTTTTAACTTTACATATTCACTGTATTTTGTAATCGTACAGTCTATCTTCTTAACATCTCTTAGCAAATCTTTCCTTTGTTTTCAACTAATCTGGAAGAAGTCACCAATCCTCGTGAGTTCTGGATCGCGTCCCAGTTCAGAGCTCTTGCTTCTACAGGCATCTGTCCTGTCCCGTACCTTTCTTCTTGCACTCTGTGCACCTGCTTACTCATCCTCTTTAACACACTCAAGTGTGCACATTAACAAGGGAGTCACTGAACTTCGCACACCTTCTGTAACTGGGCGACAACGAGCGAAGGGTTCCGCGTTAGGCGTGGCGGGCGCCCGTACTGCCAGCCGAGGCAGGCTTCCGTGAACGCGAGACCGTACATACGTGCATAAAAATGACCACGTTTGTCTCGCACTAAAAATCAACTAAAAGGCGAGTCGAGCAGCTTCTCGTCATTTTCTAAAAAGTTAAGGCAATGTATGTGTCCAAACGCGACACACGAGATGAGGGTAAGCAGGACCCGCCCAGGCACGGACTCCGCAAGGTCTTCTCTGACCTGGACCGAACCTTGTCGTCTGCCCTCCTCCGCGGCCTGGGGACCCCCGAGGGTGCTTAGCCACCCGCGTAATCCCCGCCGCGAAAAGCGCTCGCGCGTCGTCAAGCCGCCGCTCCGCGGCTCCGCGCTCCGAGGCTCCGCGCTCCGAGCGTCCGTGCTCGGGGCGGCTGCGGGCGCAGGCAAAGCGCTCGGGGGACCGCGCCAGGAGCCCCGAGCCACGGCGCGCCCGGCACAGCGAGGGCATGCACGACCCGGGCTCTAGGCTGCCAGGGTTCTGAGCACGCGCCCCCGCCGACCGCCCGGGGCCGCGCGCGGGCGGAGTGCTGAGTCACCGGGAGGCGGCACCGCGGCGTCACGTGGCGGGGGCCGGACCACAACAACGGCGCGGCGCGCGCCTCCGCCCACGCCCCGAGCGTGCGCACTGCGCCCGCGCGGCTCGAGCGGGTGCTCCGCCCTCCGGGTCTTCCCAGCGACCGAGGGGGCGCGCGCGTCCCTGAGAGCCGGGAGCGGGCGGGGCGGGGCGGGACGCGCGGACGCGGAGCGCTGGGGCCCCCGGCGGGGCGCGCTGCGGCCGGAGCTCGGCCGGGTTCGCGTCACAGCCAGCGATGGACCCACGAGATCCGGCGGTCCCCAGCCCCTGATCCCCAGAATGGGTGGGGAGCCACAACCAGGGAGTGTGGCGGCAGTGTGGACCCTCTGAGGCCCAGGATCCGAACCAAACCAGCTCAGGCCTTGGCCTCACCACGGGACGACGCTCAGGTGTGAGAACACATGTTTCACAGAGCATAAATAGTGTACAGTGCACGTGTCCACAAGTGGTCCGTAAGCCATACATGTAAAGTTTTCTGTAGCCACGTTAAAGAACTAAACAGAAGCAGGGAAATTAAATCTTATTTAGCTCAATAGGACTGAAATACAACATTTCTATTGAATCTGATTTGTTTGTATGGGTCGCCCGACTACTAAATTTGCATTGGAAATAACTTTATTTGCATTTGGATTTCATAAGATAGTTGAAGATTCTGTGGATTTACATTCCCAACTTGTTCCAATTTTAGTTTTGTTTGTTTTTTTGTTTTTGTTTTTGTAGAACCAGGGATTGAACTGAGGCCCTTACACTTGCCAGGGAAGCACTTATTCTACTGAGCCGTCTCCCTGGCCCCTTTGTGTTCTAATTACCAGATGGACTAACACTTCAAATTTATATTCGGCTCTGTTGTACCAAGCTAAAGTTCGGTTTCGGGTTTTGGCAAGGGGACCAGTACAGGACACATTTTATATTATTTGCTTATAACCACCCAAGAATCATATACAAGTGCAGGAAGTCTGTCCACACACTCAGCACCAGCTGAGAACCTAGCGCTCATAACAATGCCTCCTACCAGTCCTGATGGAGGCCTAGAGCCCACAACAAGGTCTCATGCAGGCCTGCTTCACAGATCTGTGCAGGGAAGGCCTAAAGGTCACCTGGGTGGTAACTAGAAAGTCTATGCCAGTGGAATAAAGGATCTATGCTAGCAGGCTGAGGCATCTGCACTGGAGCAAGGAAGCAACGCTAGGTAAGCACCAGAGCTCCGCAAAAGTACCACAGTCATCCTCAGCAATAGTGAGATCCCAAGCTCCTTCAGTGATGAGGAAAGCCGAGTTCCCATCAGTAAAGCAAATGTGACCAGCTTCTCAGGAAGGCTGAGCAGTGCTCCATCTTCCCCTCTGGAGCCAGGAATTGATGCTCAAGATGAGGACCAAAGTTCATCAGAAAAGCCAGCATGACAAGATCCTCCAGTAGAACAGCCCAAGAGAACTAGCAGCTTCCAACAGCCTCTCCAAACAGCATCCCTAACAGTGTTCCAGTAGCTTCCCCGTTCTGCCTTTATGCTGCTGGCAACCACGCTCAGGTGGGCCTCCTGCACCCAGCACCACACCAGGTGTAACAAGTTGACCACTAGTTAGAAATACACTACAGCTAAGTAGTTGGATATTTAGTCATGTTATTCACATTGAAAAAGCTCAGGTGCCACTCAGTGGCTATTGTTTTGAACAATGCAGGTATATGAAAATGTAAAATTATTCAATTAACCAAATGAGATTTGGCTTATCTGCAAGGGAAATACTTCCCCTTCTGTACATCTGCTTTCCATAGGGAAGTTAACACATATTATTAAGCACCTGCTGTACACCAAGTACTTTTCCCAAAATAAATACACAAAAAAAGCATAAGCCTATTCCTAAGGAAATCATTTCAGAGTGAATAGGTGTGTGTCAAGAGGGAATTCAATTGGAAAAAACAGAAGAGAGGGGCAGGAAGGTGGCTCAGTGGAAAAAGTACTTGCCTGGCAAGTGCAAGATCCTGAGTTCAATCCCTGGTGCCAGCAAAAAAAAAAGCAGAGAGCTGAGGCCATATACCTGTCTAGCAGATCAGTGAGATCAGAGTAAGGGTGGCTGGGCCACATTCCTAGCCCCGCCTTTTTTTCTTTTTCTTGACAAAATATCAATCTCAATTTATGATTATTTGTTTTCTCCTCTGGAATAGTTGGGATTATAGGAGTGACCCACCAGACATGATGAGCCTCAGTTCTAATCCCAGCTGTGTACTAGGGATTGAAATATCATCTTCTAAACTCCACAGATCTCCTGCCATGTACACAGGCTTGCCCCACACAAACACTTGTCCCACTTGGGTAGCCACAGCCACACCTTCAGTATCCATATTACTAAACTCAGTGGCAGGCACCTCCAACAGGAAAGCCATGGGTGAATCACAAACTGATTCAGCAATCAAGAAGTTTATCAAACATTAACTCCAGTTTGCGAGAATTAGGCATAATGAATACACCCTCCTTGGCCAAAGTCCCTATGTGACAGTCGTTATCTCTCCCTGGCCTGTCATATTTTTGTTTGGGCAAGTGTTCCTTCCTTACCTCTTTACTGGGGATATAAGGCTCTCTAGTTCCTGGTACCTTCAACATACCAGTAAACATCATGATTTTCTTGAATCTTAAATTTGGATGACAGGTAAACTTTTGGTGATGGCTCCTCTGTGGTGTATCTGGAGAGGTCACGAAGCCACTTCTGTTGCCATGAATGGTGTCTGCATTATCCAGAAACATGCTACCCAACAGTTCATTTAGAGACTATACAGATCCGATCCTTTAGCCAAAACCTTGTGGACAAATCAAATTTTAGTAACCTGGTTAATTTATTGTATCAATCACATCTGCAGTCTAATACCTATAGCACCCATAGAAAATGGACCTGTTTACATACAGGTAAAGGGTCTCACAGTAAATGGTGAACTCTACCGTAATAGAATGTATATTTCACATTTTGTGCTGCTCTCACCCTGCCCTTATGATAAGGCCCTTTATGCTTAAAAAGTAACCTAGTGGGATCTTAATTACTTAAAGTCATCACCTTCCTTCTCCAACTGTCTCTTTGTTTTGGAAAATCTTTTCCCTTACTTTGCTTGCTTAATGAGCCGGCCTCTCTTCGCCCCGCCCACCGGGCTGCGACCAAGTCAGGCCACGCCCACGCGCGCCGGCCCACAGCCCCTGCGCGCCGCCAACGTAGGCCACGCCCCCTACTCGCCCCGCCTCTCGCCCCGCCCCGCCCGCGGCCTATAAGATGCGGAGCGGCGGATCTCGCGGAGCGGTGGACACGGGACTGGGCATGCTCGGCAGCGGCTGCGCAGCCTCTCGTCACAAGTAGGAGAAGCCAGTACGCGACACCGGCGCGGAGGAGCGGAGCTGCCGCCTTGCCGCGCTTGGGGTCCGCGGCCGCCTCGACGGGGAGCGGCGGACGAGGGCGCGGCCTCCGGCCCGGGAGCCTCCAAACCCGCGCCTCCGCCCTGCCCGGCCCCGGACTCGGGGCGCCCGCGCCGGAGCGACCGAGTGCTGCTCGCGCCGGGCCGGCGGGGCCATGGGGCTGCTGTCCCAGGGCTCGCCGCTGAGCTGGGAGGAGACGCGGCGCCACGCCGACCACGTGCGGCGGCACGGCATCCTGCAGTTCCTGCACATCTACCACGCCGTGAAGGACCGGCAGAAGGACGTGCTCAAGTGGGGCGACGAGGTGGGCTCGGCCCCCGCGGCCGCTGGGCGGGCGGGCCGGGAGCCCCGCTGCCTGCGGGGTGGGCTCGGCGGGCGTGGCCGCCCCCTCCTGGCGCGCTGCGCTCGGTCCACGCCACCTTCTTCTCGGGTCCCCTTCCCTAAACTTTATAAGTTTACGGTTGGGTGTTCAGCAGCGTGAGAACGCGGTGAGGTCCCGCCTCCGTCCCACGACTCCAGAGCCCCGTTGGCTCACCTGTGCCGAGGTGAGCCGAGGTCACTGTTTTCCGGTGGCTGTGAAAGCCGCGAGAGCAAGACCATGTCTTTTCTGCCACAATTTTCTGCGCCCTCCCTTACTACTTTTAAAAACAGATGACTATTCCTTGCATACAAGTGAATAACTTCTTGAACTCTGCCTCCGATTTCGTGTTTTTGCAGTTGCCTTAGGTGACTTGCCAGGCCTAAAATGATTGGATTGTGGTGTTGTGAGCATGCTTGGCGAGCGCTGTTCTCCCAATGCAGAATATCCCTTTGCGAAGTTTTCCTGTTGCGAATTTCGGTAGACGACAGTTTTGCTTTGCAGGGTTGAAGGAATTATGTTTTAAAGTAAGTATAGTAGCCAGGAATTGATGCTTCTATCAAATGGCCCACTACACGTTGGACAGAAAAGAGAAGCACAGCATGCTTGGTGACAGCTTTCGTTTTCAGTCTGCAGTTCGCTTTTGGGTACACCAGGCATTACCTACCCATCTGTGTGTGTGAACGTCACCTGCAGGACTGCATCCGCCGGAGCTGACTAGGGACACTATTTTTTTGTTCACCTATTTCCCTAGAGCCCTGTGTCTGGTACAGTTGGCAGCAGCTCCGTGTGGTATAATTTTATATTCCGTGGTATGATAGCTGGTCATTCCTGAGCAATTAAAAGTTACACTTTTGTCTGTTTTGACAATTAGGATTGCCAGGGGGGGGAAAAGTCTCTGTCCCTGTAGAAGTACATCTGAGGAGACTCAGTACAGGTGTAGTACAGGGCAGAGCCCTGGATCTTTCTCTTGGGAAGTGTTTCTCTTGTTGGCAGGAAGAACATTTAGAACTAACCCCCCACCCTTTACTTGAAAGTTAGCCTAGGCCCTTTTGCACTGAGGTACACTTCTGACCCCTTTTAAAAAGATGTATTTTTTTTGAGGCAGGGTCTCATGAAGTTGTAGGGGCTATGCTCCTCCTGCCTTAGCCCTCCACAGTGCTAGGTTATAGGCATGATCACTATATGCAGCTAGAGCTACCTGTTTAAACTGATATGCAGTTGCTGAAAACACTATAAAGGGCCTATCATCCCAGCACTCAGGAGACTGAGGCAGGAAGATCCTTGCAAGTTGAAGACCAGCCTTGGCTACAAAGTGAGCTCAAGGCCAGCTTGAGCTGCATATTGAAACCATGTCTCAAAAAGACAAAAAAAAAAAAAAGTGATGATGTGTAGTACTTGTGTTTTGCCTTTATGATGGAGAATTGGGCCCAACACTTCGGCCAGGTAGCAGTACTTCCTGAAAGGATGAACTTGGCAGATCTGTTCAAAATCAGAACTCAGGCCAGGGGCACTGTTTTTATATAAGTACATGTCATAAATGTCCTGTGAAAACTTTTGTCAGTGTTTTTTGATACTGCATCTTTAAATTTCATGTTACACATATTGTATTATAAATTAAATACAAAGCTACAAATAATTTTTTAAAATTTGAGATGCTTCTTTTACCACCGTTTTACTATTTCCTCATCTGCCTTTTCCTGACCCTTAGATTTTTGTTTTCTTTCTCACTTTCCTTGTCCCCCACCATCTATCAGATCAGTATCCTTAAGAGGGCAGAGTTTACTGTTTACAGAAAGTTGAAGATGAGAAATTACTTTAGGTGAAAAAATCTGCTCATTGACTTCATTGAATTCTACTTCAGTTATGGCTCTGGACAGAATGTGAGCTTTTTGGGAATACCATTCCTGCTGGCAAATGCTGACATTTGGAATTAGGCCTCCTGAGTGGAGGGAAGAGATAAGGGTGGAGATGGCCACCTTGGGGTTGGGGACACGCCCTGCTCCTCACTCCTGAGTGCACTTCAGTGGGGTGCATCCCTAGCTGTGTCCCTCCCTCACCCACCTGAGCCTCTGTCTACTCCAGGCTTGATAGGTAAAATGTGATTTTTTGAACTGCAATTCATGATCCATTAACAGATTGAAAAGTATGGAAGATTCCACCAGGGGCCTTTTCTTGTAGGTGAGAATATGAAGCGTGAGATCTGCATTTGGAAACTCGAAGTACAATACCCTGAACCACACCAACAGGGTTGCACATGTCTCTGGAATTTGTGCTTACATAATCAAGACTTCATACTCATTGATTAGCAACTTTTCATTTCCCCTGCACCCCAACCCTGGCCACCACTGTCTTACGCTCTGGTTCTCAGAATTTAAATATTTTAGCAACTTCCTGTAAGTGAGAATATTTGCCCTTCTGTCATACGTTTTTGAAGTCAGCCCAGTCTCACATTGCAGGATGTCTTTTAAGGCCAAGTATTATTTTACGGCTGTATGTACCACATTCTCTAGCCATGCTTCCATGGATAAAACATGTACATTGTTCCCCACCTTGGCACTTGACGTTGGAATGCTAATCTCTCTTGGTCAGCCAGGGAGTGTTGAAAGAAAACTGTCTTAGTGAGGCTCACAGTTAAAAGCTTGAAAACCACAATGTGCTAGAGGGTTTCCTTGCTGAACTGACCCTCGCGGGCAGGCACCAGAGGCTGGCGTGAGCACCTGCACTTCATAGGTACTCATGTCGCATGGACTGAGTTTTGGCCTAGCTAGCCTGGCAGGAGTCCGCTTGTTTGACTTGGGAAATAACTGAGCGGCAGGCTGAGAGATAAAAGTGAGAAGGGCGTGGGGAATGGGTAGCCCTGGAGATCGCCAAAGGAGGCCTGTTCTAGGTACAGAGGAGTGGCTTGGGCAGGCTGCAGTGGGCTGTGTGGGCTTGATAACAAGTGGTGGTTTCAGGGTGGTAGTTTTACAGCTTGCAAGGCCGTGGACTTGGTTGAAATAGCGAATCCTTAAAGCTGGTTTGTAGGTGTGTTGGAAGAGAGCCTGGGCTTTAGAAGTGCTCAGCCATACAGACTAGGACAGTACTTGTACCTTCACCCCAGAAGGAACCCTGGATTCCTCAGTGCACACGCAGTCCAAGGTCTGCCAAACAGCCATGTGATCATGAGCTACCTGGTCTCTTGACTTGGAAGTGAGCAGGGTGGACTTTGTCTTATCCCAGCTTCAACAGTTGAAAATACTTGAACAGTGTACATATTTCAATTGAGTCAGGCCAGATACTGATAATTCCAAAATTGACCTGGAAGTGTCAGTCCCCATGGTAACATGGGTTGTGTGGTGAAGGTTTGTGCATGCTGGCTTCAGGGGAATGGAAATATACTTGCTGGGAGATCCCTACACCAAGCAGGTAGATTCGGTACTATTTACTGTGGTGTTTGTATGGGACATAAAAGTTCTGACTCCCAAGTACCAGAAATCCCTGGTTTTGCCTTGGTACAGGGGATTTGTGGAGTGGGGGGATGTTATTCCTGGTGTTCTGCTGCCTGCTGGAGTACAGAGAAGCAAGCTTGGCCCTGTCCTTGGCGCGCGCGCAAGTGCACGCACACACGCGCGCACACACACCAACCTGCAGGCGCATATTTGGTTTTAGTGCATCTGCATGTTGAGAGGTTGATCCTGAATATGTTGTATAGACTTCAAGTTGTTTGTAATGCTGCTAACATTTCATCAGACCTCCATTTGCAGTGTTCGAGCTGTACCGGCTGTAGGGGTGTAAGAAAATAGCACTTAATTGTTTTCTAGGTTTTTTTTTTTTTTTGTCTTTTTGAGACAGGGTCTCACTATGGAGTTCAGGCTGGCCTCGAGCTAACATTATAGCTCAGGCTGGTCTCGAACTCACAACAATCCTCTTGCCTCAGCCTTCTGAGTGCTGGGATTACTGCTGGAATTACAGGCATGCGCCACCACGCCCAGCTTAGGTTTTTTTTTTCTTTTTTAACCCAGTGCATCGTTTCTCAAAAGCAAAAAGATAGAGACTTGGCGTCGTAGTGGGTGCCTGTAATCCCAGCTCTTAGGCGGCTGTATACAGGGGGATCACTGTGAGTCCGATCTAGTAGTGAGACCCTGAACACCCTGTAGACCCTTCCCTAAAATACAAAAAAAAAGCAAGAAGATAAATTGTCTTCTAGTTAGTAGAAAAGACCATGGGAACTTTGAGAGGTGAGTGCATTGTCTTATATCTCTGAGTGTGTCTTCATGGGTAAAACAGCTGAAACTGATTTGTCAAGGGCTGGTCTGTCAGTTGAGTAGGAGCTTCAGACTTGCCTGTGTTATGGGCTGGAATGTATGACTATGTAGAAGATGTATAATTTACTAATAAGCTCATCACTCTCACTGTACGGCCCTAACTTACAAATCTAGAACAAACAAAAACATGACCGGTTTAGTCTACTTGAAGACTCTGAGTAGCTCTCTTAACAAGTTGCTTGCCCTCTCTTAACCCCAGTTTTGTCACCTATAAAATGGGGACAGTTATACTTGCCTTATAATATTCCATTGGGACTAAATTAGATAATTTCAGTAGTTTACCGGGGCTATTAGGACTCATCAATGATAGGATAACTGTTTGGAAATTTAAGTATACCTGGTACATCTCATTTAATATCCCTTTTCACTGGAGAATGAAGCATTGAATATATGTAGCATTTTTTCCCAACTCACTAGTCATCTATTCCATTAACTTGGTAATTTTACATGGAATTTTAAATTGCATTTCAAGATCTAAATTGTGTTAAAATTTATTATTTGACTTCTTCAAATAAGATACCATACATTGATTCTTACTAGTCACCATAAAGACTCAAGTTTCTCATGCAGATTGCTGTGTGATTGTGTGCTCTTTGGGGAAAAGTAAAATTAGCTGCATTTTCTCTTAGCTGTCATCAGACATTCATTCGGTCGCATTTATTGACCTGATTTTTTAATTAATTGTGTTGGTACATTTGAGACGCTCACAGTGGTCCCATCTATGGAGAATTCGCCCCTGCACTAACGCACCTTGCCAGCTACCTTCTTTCACTCCCCTGGCTCCAACCCTTCTCTCCATATTCATGAAAGCTTTGTTTCCATTTTTCTTTTTTTTCCTTTGCTTTCCTTTCCTTTCCTTCTCCTCCCTGTCCCCTCCCCAGTTCCACTTCCCATTTGAACACGTTCTTCCTATTTCACAATGTGTTATACATTTTGGACTTTATTTACAGTTGTGGTTTCTCGCACCAGAAAAACCAACAATATTTGAAAATGTGTAACCACTTTATTTCACTTAGAATTGCTGACCTGCATTTAAGCAGTTGTGAAATCAAGGAGTAAAGAGATATAGTTGGAGCTTTCTGCTGATTTTTTCCAAGTTCCTTCTTAGCCAAAAGATTTCTCCTTTGAAAGTTAGGAAACCAGATAACCAACCTAGGTACCTAACGAGAATTGCTACCTTGATTTTAAGCTTGCCTTGCAGGTGAGATTGACTGCTGCTTCTGAGTCTGCTGCCTCTCATTCTGTTTCTTTGTATGTGTATGTTTTGTTTTGTTCAGTTTGTGTGTGTGTGTGTGTGTCAAATGGTTTTGTGTGGATTTAAGCCAATTTTATTGAATTATAAATTACATACAATATTAATGTTATATGTAAAATAAATCTATGTAAAATGCACAGATCGGTGACTTAAGTGTTTCATGTATGTAATGCAAAACATTATACCCCGCAAGTTCCTTGGGTCTTTTGCAGATGTGTGTGGGGGTAATGGGAACATTGTGGGTTCTTTAGAAGCCATCTTTGGGAAACTGCCTCAAAGCATGTGAGGTCACACACTCCAGGAGCTCCAGGATCCCAGAGGCTGAGACAGGAAGGTTGAAAGTTCAATCCCAGCAAATGCAACTTAGTGAGAACAGAAGATATTAAGTAGATTATAAGAAATGGAATTCTAGGCAAAAGAAAAGTATAATAGGGAAGAAAGATAAGAGATTCTGTTAAAAACTGCAGGTTTATATGCATTTTGGTGGCCTAAGTGGTCAGTTTGTAGAAGTCCTTATATAGTTATGCATAAGTAGAGGCTTAACTGCTTAAGGTGTGAAAGAAGAAAATGGATTATTACTGCCACACATTTGGCGCCCTCAGAAACTCTTCCTGCACTTGCAACTTAGTGAATGTCTGCAGGTGAATTCCTCTCTGTCTAGGAGAGCTGCCAGCCAGGCTTGGGTGTAGCTTGAGGGTGGCAAGCCACCTGGCTGTCACGAGAGAGGCCTTGGGTCCAGTCTGTAGCACCCATAAGGAAGACGGAGCAGTGGCGACTGTGCGTGGCCCTGGAGCTCGGTAGCTGCACGCTGACGCACATGCCCCAGCATAGCTCAGTCAGACCCGCCCTGAGAAGCCACCGTGCGTGCGTGTTGGGCCTCTAACATCAGAGCTGTGCTGCTGAACACACAGGCATCTGAATGTGCTGCTACAGTGAGGAAACTGAGGCATCACTGACGCCTGATGTTGTTGCAGGAACTTGCTAATTAGTATTGTTTATATGTTAATCATGTAAACCAAATACAGCCTTTTTTAACGTTTTTAACAACTTTGTTGAAATAATAATGGGCAGATAATAAACTACCTTTTTCTTAAGTGTTCAATTTGGCAAGGTTTTTGTTATGTTTCTTTTTTCTTTTCTTTTCTTTTTTTTTTTTTTTTTGGTGCAGAGAATTAAGCCCATGGTCTCATATGCAAAACCATCCCACAGCCAAGTGAATGAACATATCCATTACCTCCAGAAAAGTTGTTTGCCCCTTTGGAGTTCTCCCTTGCCTCACTTCAGGCAACCACTGTTTTCTTTCTGTCATCACAGCTTAGTTTCTATCTCTTGAATTTTGTATCTTGGAAATCTTTCAGGATAGTTTTTGGGTTTTTTTATTTTATTTTATTTATTTATGTATTTATTTATTCATTTTGATGGAACTGGAGATTGACCTCAGACACTTGCACTTACCAAGGAAGCACTTATTCTATGGAGCCATCTCCCTGGCCCTTGGTTTTGATTTTTTAAAGAAATAATTTTTTATTATATTGCCCAGACAGGCCTCATACTCTTAGGGCTCAAGTGATTCTCCTGCCTCAGTCTCCAAAGTAGCTGGGACTACAGATGTGCTCCACCATATCCAACTTAGTCTGACTTTATGTCTTTTGGTATTTAGGACAGGGTGTACAGGGATGGGACGGGCACTGCAGGCCTGGGGGTGGAACTCGCAGCCCTGAGTCTGCCTAAGCAGGTACTTTAATCCACTGAGCTATTTGGCCAGCCCTGACTTTTTTTAACTTGGCATAAATCTTGGAGATTCACCCGTGTGTGTGTGTGTGTGTGTGTGTGTGTGTGTGTGTGTGTGTGTTAGCAGTTTATGCTTAACTGCTGAGTAATACTTCATTCTATAGATATGTAGCAGTTTATGTAGTCATCATTTGTGTTGTATTCTTTTGTGTGTTTTCCATTACAAATAAAACTTCTTTGAACATTAGTCTACAGATCTTTGAATGAATTTATGCATGTTTTTATGGCTCAAGTGGTCCTGGAAATCCTGATTATAAGTTTTAGAAATAGACTTTGACAGGGAATGCATATACTTCATGGTCCTTTAGGTACTTTCTGTGAGCACTAGTAAGTGGCTGGCCCAACTATATCATATGTGAAACTGAACGTGGTACAGTGTGTGTCCTGGAATGGTGGCTTTGAGTCTCCATGTAAACTGTTTCCAGACACTGCAAAGATAGGAAGCATATAATAAGCCCCATCTCCTGCCACGTTTTATTTTTTGTATGTTATTCTTATTATTATTCATGTTGCCTAGTATAGAACACAGGTCTTACACGTGTTAGGCAACTGTTCCCCTGCTGAGCTATACCCCCAACCTGAAGGGTCTATTATTGATAAATCTTTATAGGTAACCAGGAAGCTCGGTTATCCCAACTGGTCTGTTCTCAGAGTTCCAAGGCCCTGGCTCTGCTCTGTTGGGTTCTTTCAGACTTATGATATTCTTGGGTTTTTGTGTTTGTTATGGCCAGGATTTGATGCTGGAACTAATTTCCACATTAAGATTACAAAAGAACCCCCAAGACAGATGTTTTTGATTAAACCAATGTTCAGGAACACCCATTGTTGTCTTTGTTCCTCTCCTGCCAACTTACTTTATTTTGTTTCTTGGGCTTCAGTTAACTCTTTTTCTTTCTGGCTGGCATGTCTATGAGGTGCTTGAACGAGTTATTTGCAGCAGTGACCTGTTGGGAAGCTAACCACAGCAACAACAGAAAAACACTCCCCCGAAGTAAACTCTGAGAACCCCCCACTGTGGCACAGTGCTTCCTTAGCTCCATGCTCTATACATTGGCCTGTCCAGCAGGCCCTGGCCAAACTTGAGAACTTTGTTACTATGGAGCTAGGCCTGGGGAGGGGTGAACCTAGGAGGGTTGTTGACTCCACTATGCAAGTGCTGCAGGAATTAGGAGGTAAACTCAAGCCCTCTGAGTGCAGTCCACACATGTGTGAACTGCAAGGGGCCTCTGGCCCTGCCTCAGACACTTCTACTCACCTCTTGTAACTGGATTATCCAGGCTGTCCCTGAATGAAGTGTAGTAAAGTGGAAGCAAGCAGAGCAGCTGCAAAAACCTCACTGAAAGACGTGCTGTAGATCTGGCCATCCCATGTGCCCCAAGGGTCTTTCTTTGCTCTATCACTAAAGAAATAAAATTGCTAATGAAGTCTAAAGGCCTACTAAAAAGGCGAAAGTACCAATATCTTATTGGTAACAAGAGGGTGTAGTCCATTTTAGAAAAATTCCCACTCACATCTATGTAAAAACTATGTAAGACAGCACACTTTCCACCCAAGCCTTAGCCACGCCCCTTCCTGGCCATGCTGGACAGATACTGTCACATCACCTTTGGGGTAAGCCCCCTGGGGAGGGCTGTCACCTTGGGCTCAGCCTTGCGCTCAGCCAGGGTTTCTCTGAAGAGATAGCACTTGAGCAGCAAGCTGGCCTCTCCGAAGGCTAAGGATCATCTTTAGGCTTCTGAGGCCCCGCAAGGGATTGCGGGGGGGGGGGGGGGAGGGTGAAGGCTGGGCAGGCAGCCTGCTGAGGCCATGGTCAGGGGGGCCGAGAAGATGGGCCTTGCACTTGGGCAGGAGCGGAACAGCAAGGGCCTGCAGGTGGCAGGCAGCTTCTACACTGGCAGCTTCCCTCTGGGCCCGAGACCAGAGCACTTAGGACAGTTGCCTTGCAAACAGTATTTGTGTGAACTGAAACAGTCCTTTCCCTGAGAGACATATTCTGATGTTCTGTTCTACTCTGGTAGAAGATTCTATAATGTGTATCTCAAGCCCATTATGGAGCCAACCTTCCAACAACATGAGCAGGTTTCCTCTCCCTAGAGAAAGTAAGTAAAACCAGCCCATGGGCCCTGTGTGGACTGCGTTAGGTGCATGACTTTATGTGCCTCCCAGGATGGTAGGTTCTGAGTCCATTTTACCGAAGAAAAAACAGAGCTCTGAGAAGCAGCCACGATTCATCTGATTGCCTACACTTACTGCTTGGCCACAGGCCACCTACAGCTCAAAGAACTTTGATTTGTTGAGTTTTTGTTTGGTTTTCTTGGGGTGCTGAGGACTCTACTTCTGAGCTAAATCCCCAGCATGTGACAGTTTTAATAGGTTCCAACCAAGGGGTAGAAAGTAAGAAAGGAGGAAGGGGCGGTGGTAGTGCAGGGAGTGAGGGGTTTTTTTGGTTGTTTTTTTTTAATGAAAATGAGTGCCTTAGAACCATAGATGCACACTTCAGCATTTTTATTACTAGCTGGCTGGTAATTCTGAATAAAAGGCTAGCGTGCTCAGACTGCACTATTGACTATGCTTGGCGAGCTGCGCAGGCCACAGGACAAACGCTAACTTAGCTGAGTGATGTGGCCGCAGCCCTCCCAGCTGGGCTGCTGGGGACTTGGGCCTGTGCAAAGGCACGTGCACGGTGATCCCTCACTACGACTGTCCGGCTGACTTGAGTTGCTGGCTGGCAGCTGGGGTTGACTTCTTCCTAGGGGCAGACTCCAAAAGCTCCCCGTCCAGAGCATCAAGAGTTTTTTATCCATCAGCATGGTGTCACATATGGCAGGGAGTCAGTTTCTGTCTCAAGCAAGTTAGAATTTCTCTGTTGGTGTTAACAGAGAAACTTTTCTCACTGCTGAGACAAAATACCTGATACCAAGAGTTAATGCAGGAAAAATTCATGTGGCTCACAGTACGTAGAGGATCCAGGCGCAGTTGGCTGCTCCAAGGCAGGGTGGCACACGGCAGAGGGCATCGCAGAGGATGTGCAGTCTGTTGCAGGCAGAAGACACAAAAGCAAGCAAGGGATGCACAGTTCTGTCCCTTCTACCTAGCCGCAGTGTACAGTGGGTAGCACACATTCCAAGTACCTTGGAGCCCGGCACTGCAAGTCAGTCCTAGTGGGGCACACCACTGGCATCAGCCACCTTTGAACTGACCCATCCCAGCCCCCATATCTGCCTGGGGCTTTGGGGGGCATCTAGACACAAGCCGTAACAGTTGGCAAAATCTGCTGCAGTGTCCAGGTAAAATTGCTGAGTGGGAGCTTCATGCAGCCCTTTATGATGGTGACAGGTTTTCATTTAGGTTTCAAATTTCAAGTTCTTGTATTATCTTGGTGGCCACAATAAATTTCACATTGGTAACAAGTGAATTATATTGTTTTTGTTAATTACTTTAAAATCTAACTACACATGCCTAGTGGCTACTATAGTGGACTGCATTTTTTTTGTAGTTGTTTCTTTAATAAAGGATGTCATGTTCCTTTGCCGAGAACAGACAAAAACCCAAACCTGAATAATGAAGTCTTAGTTCAGAAAAACACCTCATACATTGACATCTTTTGTCTTAAAAGTAACACACCCTAGGTTCTCCACCCTGCCCTAGAGTGTATACTGTGCAGATCTGTGGGGTGACTTAATGTTTTAAGGTAGGGGAAAACCTGTTCCAAAATAGACAAAATGCTTTAAGAGTTCACTGTAACTTAAGACTTAACTAAAACATTTTCTTTTTAGGACATAGGGCAACTTAATATATCAACAGCCACCAATTAAGAATCACCATATGTGGCATGCTGTGCCAGCCCCCACCCCCATCCACAATCCCTGTGCTTGGGAGGCTGAACATGGGAGAATCACTAGGATCTGACCTGATCTGTGTAGTGAGATCCTGTAGCTCCTGTAATAAATGCATAAAAAAAGAATCACCTTACATAAAGACAATACAGAAAAGCACGTGATCATTCCCATGTTGTGCTTACCCCTGCACAGGGTGTGACCGTGAAGACCATTTCTGTGTCAGAACGTGTCATTGCTGGATAGATGGGTCCCCCTCAAGCCACATGTGGAGCCTTGTCCGATTTCATTACATCTAAGTTGCAGTTTAGAATGCAGCTGCTCTTTGGGCTGTGGCATTTGGGTCTCCCCTGTGTACATCTGGGGGACTGGTGGCATCGCTGTGGCTAGTGGGTGCCCCACGTTTGGATCCCATGCTAGACACAGAAGTGGTGCCAAACCACGTACCAGCTGATAGTGCTCATCAGTACTCCCCTGTAGGAGGAGATGGCTTTTGGAACCAAAGGGCCGAGAGCCGAGGGCCATGCATGGAGCACAGCTCCAGCCATGGGTACTTTGCCTGTGCCTAGCCCCACCTTCTCGGAAGGGGCATAAGCCTAAGTGGTGTTTCCTTGCAAGGCGATTCCTGTACAGGTCAGGCCTTGTGCTGCACATGGTCACTTTGGCACCAGTGCAGGGAGCTTCGCTGTGTGCACTGTTGAGCAGTCCTGAAAACAGGAGCCAGTCGGGTCTTATGCTGCCCAGTGCACTCTACATGGGGCTTGGTGCAGGATGAGGGGACAGCATAGCATCTGGGCACCAGTGAGTCAGTGACACTGTAGAGCCATGGCCTGCAGGAGGGCTGTGGCTTGTTCAGGAATTGATGTAAGGAGAAAACAGGGTGGATGGAAGGAGCTGGCCCTGAAGCCTGAGCTCCCCAGGCTGCCACCCTGCCCGCTGGCACACTCTGCCCCTCCCCTGGGTCCTGGGCTTAGTACCAGCTAGGGTTGGATGGTTTTGAGTGGGGCAATTTGTGGTTCTTCTAATATATACGTTAACTGACAAAAAGAACTCTCTCGAGGTGTAGTGCCTCAGATGGGAAACTATCTGCAGCTATTCTGGGTCTTGGAGAGCTGGACTGTTTCCTAACTAAGCAGTTTTCACCTGTAGGAAGCAGAAATAAAGAAACTGGTGTTTTACAGAATGCCTATCTGTACCTCAAACTCTTAGGCTTCCAGAAGCCTTTACTTTCAAGAAAGAATATCAGAATATATGAAAGTACAAAAAAAAAAAAAGAACTTTTAACAACTTTGCACTAGTGGTACATGCCATTCAGAGAATTAACATTAATTCTAAAAATTAAATACTTATACTAGCTCTTATTTTAAACTTTTATCATCATAGGGCCAGCCAGAAAGCTCAGCCGATTAAAGTGCCTGCAAGCAGGCACAGGGCCTACGGTCTTGATACCCAGCCTGTTGTGCTGAGCCAGCTATTGACACTGGGCGTGGGGGCGCACAC
Source organism: Ctenomys sociabilis (assembly GCA_004027165.1). NCBI lineage: Eukaryota > Metazoa > Chordata > Mammalia > Rodentia > Ctenomyidae > Ctenomys > Ctenomys sociabilis. The sequence continues at coordinate 35,368 of PVKA01006648.1, read as the reverse complement.
CAGTAATCCCAGCTCTTGGGAGGCTGTAAGCAGGCAGATCACTACTGTCTGATCCAGTAGTGAGACCCTGAACACCCTTTAGACCCTTCCCTAAAATACAAAAATAAATAAGCATTACCATCACAGGTAGTTTGTTCTGTGTCTAGTCTGTTCAGTATTGTACTGAATACAGTACTTACATCATCCTCTATTAAGATTCTTTATTTTATTGGCCCACTTTTAAATGTACTCAAGCACCTCATTACACTTGTTCAGACCTGTGACTGGGGGGAGCGCCACGTCCAGGTTGTACCTAGCAACACCTGTAACATACAGGGAGGAATACATACTAGTGTTTGTTCTTTTGTTTTTGTTTTTCATTTATGTATTTGGTACAGGGTCTCACTGCACAGCTTGGACTCATAGTGATCCTCCTGTTTTCAGCCTCTACAGCATTGGAATTACAGGGGTGCACTACCCCGCCCAGACTCCATAATAGTGTTTTATGTGTGCCTTTTCTAGTGTCCTTCAAACCATTTAAAACACTTTCTTTTTTTAGCTTTTATTATGGCTTTGTCCTTGTGTCAACAGCAAGGGGATGTTAGTGATTCTTATTCCAACCTTACTGAAAGCCTTTTGGAGGGATATAAAGGATTTACTTCTTTTTTTCCCAGTGAGAAGAGAAGAAGGTTCCCAGTGCCAGAGATTGAACTCAGGACCCTGCACTTGCCAGGCAAGTGTTTATCCTACTAAGCTATCTCCCCAGTCCCAAGGATTTAATTCTCATAGAAAACAGGTGCATATTCAAAACGCTAGTGATTTGCAAAGAGGCCCGTTACTTTTATTGGGCCTTGCCCCCGTATCAAAGGGTAATAATAAAGAGAGTAGCAGGTTCCCAAGTCCACTTGAGGGAGTTATCCTCTGTGTAGGTATATTGATCCCATGAAACTGAATGTGTCAGCCTGCATGATGTGCATTTAGGGTGCTCAGTATGGTTTGTGTCTAGGGGGTCCCCCCAAAGCTTCATGCAGTCCCTGGGCAGCTTCGGGAGTTGCACCTGCCCTGGGGCAGATAATTTGCATTACAATTGAGGGGAGGGGCTAGCTAGCTGAGCTGAGGCCACTCCCGCGGCTCTCTGCTCTTTGCCGCCACCCTGAACAGCTGCTCTCTGCCATGTGCCACAGCTGCCCTGGAGCCAGCTGAGTGTGGATTGAAAGCTCCAGTAACTGAGCTAAATAAAGCTTTCCTTCATGTTGAGTGTTGGGTGTTTTTGTCACAGCGAAGAGAGAAGAGTAGCTGAGACAGCACTCTTTGGGTGTGTGCTTGCACAGCTGCATAGGCGCGTGTGTACTTAAGGGGAGTGGCTGGAATTGCAGGTTTATTATTCCCTGTTCAGAGGTAAGAAGTTGATTCAGCAGCACTCCTTAGAATGCCCAGCAGGTGCTTGAAACCCTACATACACCGTTTTTCATGTACCTGTGCATCTATAATAATAAAGCTTAGTTTATAAATTAGGCACAGTAAGAGATTAACAAGTAATGCAGTTACTGAAATAAAAGCTATGTGGCTATTCTCTCAAGAAGTGTTAAGAGCCAGGTGTGGTGGCACATGCCTGCAATCCCAGCACTCGGGAGGCTGAGGCAGGAGGATTGTTGTGAGTTCTAGACCAGCTTAAGCTACAAAGTGAGCTTAAGGCCAGCCTGAGCTGCATAGTGAGACCCTGTCTCAAAACAACAACAACCAAAAAAAAAAGTGTTAAGACATATTAATATTTTTGGACTGTAGTAACTTAATAGGTAGCAAAACTATGGATAAAGGGAATTAATGTGTGTTCAATCCTGGGAGTCAGTGTTGTGATGCAGAGGGCCACTGAATCTTCTGTCATTGTCTCTCGAATGTGTCTTTTATCTTCACTAGAGAGAGAGAGACAGACAGACAGACACACGGGAGGGAGGGAGAGAGGGAGGCTGCTGGTGCCTCGTACTGGGAAGGCATTCTTGTACTGCATCACTTAGGCTTATTCTCTAGGTCACTGAACCAAGCCCTGTTTAAGTGCTGTAAAGACTCAGCTGAGTGCCTGCAGGAACGAGAGTTGGGAATAAATGAGCGTGTGGCTGGACTGGGGGTGAAACAACACAGAGGTCAGAGAACTGTTCAGAGGACTGATGGGGAAAGTACAGGGTGACTGAATGGGACAAGCACGTCACAAGGCCACCAATTTGGGTTTGGATGACTCAGTAAGGCTCCCAGTTAGAAATTAGATGCATCAATAAAAATAGGTCTGTTTCCTCCTTTCATTTGGTAAACATTCTGAAGTATTTGTTTGATTAGATAACAGTAATTTTTTTTTTAATTAAGGAGAGGCTGGTTAACATTTGCAGTGTCATTTACTTGGCTCAAAGTGGGCCTTAGGATGAGTTTGAGCGTTAATTATCCTTTCACATGCTTACTTGGAGGCAGAGGAATTTTGAGAAGTAAAGATTTCAAGCATTCTGGAAAACCAGCAATGTGTTATAAGTTGGCCTGTATAACTGCTACAAAAACTCCTGCTTATGCTGGAAACAGACCAATGGTGTGAAGACAGCGGGCTAGGAACCATCTCATTTCCTTAAGGAGGCTGCTCTTCCAGGTGCAAAGACAGCTCTATCAGATAGATGCCAGGCAGCCTGGGCATCAGAGGACAAACTACTACTTTCTTTTTGTTTGATTATTATTATTTTTTTTTTATATACGGGAATTGAACTTAGGGCCTTGCACTTGCCAGGCAGGCACTGTGCCACTGCACTATATCCCCAACCCAGGACAAACTGCTGAAGGACTGCAAGAAGTAGGAAGCCACGCCAGGAGTGTGTGGACAGCAGCCTGTGGCCCTCAGAGGTGGGCCAACCGGTCTGTACTTGACCTGTGTGAGTGCAGCTGTTGGCTGCAGCTTAGCTGCTGTGCTAGAGCTTCTAGCCTGTGGCCTAGCAGAGGAATAGTCACACGAGACTGCTAGCGTTTCATTGTCTTAGAGCCTATGGTTTTGTGAAAAGCCCATTGTACCTTACCAGAGTTGGTGTCTTCTACAATACTGGCAGCAAGATGGGGCAGACAGCCTGACACTTGAAGGCCTTCGGCCACTGACCAAAGATTTCCTTTCGCATGATAAGGTTAAAGATCAGGATTCAGACAGAGACTTCACTGCACGGCTTTTGTGTTTGCACACATTTAAAGTCAGGCTGATTTCCGTGTACAGGCTCTGTCTACTCACCCAAGCCGGGATGGCATGGCATGGCATGGCACAGCACTTCCTGCGCACAGGCCACGCCAGTTGGGGACATAGCTCTGTGAGCAGCCTGCCGACCAGGCTGACATGGGCGCACCTGCCTCGCGCGCGGCCCCACTCTTGGACATTTCCTGCACTGAAACGGTCTGATGAAGCCCTAACTTCATCAGTAAGCTGATCCATAAACGTGAATTCAAATCTTACTTTTTTGCTGTTTAAATTCATGCCACTGTTTTCTGTGGTTAGCACCATTTTCCCCTCTCTATGTAGCTGCAGATCAGTCGTTCTCATTATAGTATAAGACTGAGAATAAGTTTTCAAGTGAGCTGTCAGAAAATAGTGGGAATCCTGCTGCCTTGCTTGCTGTCATCTCTTCTCTTTGATTGTGAGTGCCGTAAAACCAGATGATCCATCAGGTGCCTTCCCTACACTTGTCGTCAGGATACCCTATGCCAAGCACTCTTCTAGGCATTTGCCTGAACAATCCAGTTCCGTGCCTGCCCATCCCTGTGTGCACCGTGGTTCGTAATCCTCTATTCACGCAGCCAGCATGAGTTAAAGCTCACAGTTTCTGGGAAAACAAAAAGCAGGTGCCAATTGTACTCCATGCTGCAGCGTAAGCCAGCGGGTCATTCATGTTCTTCTGACTTCATCTCTAAAGGGCACTCTGAGCTTGAGTCTGGAAAAACATTAATTTCTCTCTGCCTTACTATTTTCTGTAGGTGGAATACATGTTGGTCTCTTTTGATCATGAAAATAAGAAGGTCCAGTTGGTCCTGAATGGAGAAGATGTGCTTGAAACTCTACAAGAAAAAGGAGAGAGGACAAATCCAAAGTAAGCTGCGGGTGTCCTGGGAGCCCGAGCCATTCTCTGGACCTGTGTGTGCTGCTGAGACCACCTCCTGCTGGTGTGGCCCTGGGCATGTGGGCTCCAAGATAGCGCTCCTCTGCTCGGTCGCTGAGTAGTCTCAGACCCCCAGTGCCTCGGTTTTCTCGTCTGTAAAGAATATCCATATCTGCCTCCGCAGTGTTGGGATTGGGCATGTTAACGCATTACAGGAAGCTGAACTTAAAGCCTGTTTACTATTACTAATTTTTAAATATATATATAAAAATTAAGATCATACCCCCTGCTGCCAGATAAACTCTTGCTTGCAGACTTTGTCTGGCTGGTGTGATAGTTAGTAACCTCCAAGAGCCCATGGGGCCAGCAGTGCAGTGTGCTCAGTTTGCACTTGGGAGCAAGACCACCTCAGACCAGTGCTGAGGACCACACACACTTTTCCCACAGCCGGTACTCATGTTTTCCCAGCAGCAAGTGGCTTATAAATACTTGAGGGCCAGCATTTTTTATTTCTTGTATTAATTGAAAAACTATGAAAGTTAACCTTATGAAGAAGTCCTTAGCTTTGCTTACAGCTTCAAACTTTATTTTTTTCTTTTTTTGATGGAACCAGGGATTGAACTCAGGCCATTGCACTTGCCAGGGAAGCACTTATTCCACTGAGTCATCTCCCCAGCCCCAAAGCTTCAAATTTTAAAGCAGCTTTTCAGACTGCTAAAACCCAGGTAGACTGCAGCAAAAGGCTAAGATTAAACAAACTCTTTCTCTCTGTAGCCACCCTACCCTTTGGAGACCAGAGTATGGCAGTTACATGATTGAAGGGACACCCGGACAGCCCTATGGAGGGACCATGTCAGAGTTCAACACCGTGGAGGACAACATGAGGAAACGCCGTGCAGAAGCCACGTCAGTGTTGGAGGAAAACCAGGCTCTTTGCACCATAACATCGTTCCCCAGGTTGGTTCCTGTGGCAGTCACTGTCCTATGGGACACAGAACCCAATGGCCAGCACATAGAGGAGTTTGCAGTGAATTCAGTTCCAAGTCTGCTCCAGGACAAATGGACATAAGGGAGGGCAGCTATTCATCCAGGACAGTGGGGAGCCAGGGAGGAGGGGTGCTCCATCAGTGCCTTCTGCAATCATGGCAGCTCCTAGGCTATCAGTGGATGAACCCTGAGAGTGCGGCAACCCCACAGTCAGCCACCTTCCAGTCACACTAGACCTTGAGGACATGTTAGCTCTGAGTCTGCCAGTTCCTGTTACTGGCACATCTTATCCAAGTGTTGGAACTGGAGGTTATGGTGAGCAGGTCGGGGCCTGCCTGCTGTCACTCCACAGTTCTGTCTTTCACAGACAGTTCGTAATCCACGTGCTCCCTCCCCCTTTCAGTGGTCCTGGCATTCAAGTCCACGTGGGGCTTGCTAAATTGCTCAGGCAGGGCAATTTACCATCCTCTGCCTCAGCCTCCCAGAGCACTGGGGCTGTGGGTGTGGGTCAACACTTCCGCTGCAGGCACAGCACTCACCATGCATATTAGAGGTACAGCAAAACCTGCCTGCCAGCTCCAGTCGTGGGCAGGGTGAGCATTCAGTGGATAGGAGGGGGCTGGTCGGCGGCGTGGAGGGTGCCAGCATCCTGACCCTTGAGGAGCTGGGGCTGACCACCAAGTGCTGTCGTGCTCAGCCTGCATAGTGCTTTTGTCTGTGTTAGCACTTCATTTAGGACATGACTGGCCAGGCCTCAGTGGTTACTCCCTGTGCATGCTCAGAACCAGACACCTGCCCGCAGGCCTGTGTTGCAGTGAGCAGCCCCCAGGGGACCTGCAGCATGCTTCCACAGCCTAGCAGACATCTGGCAGAGACCCAGCCTGCCTGTGACTGGGTAGCCCTGCATCCTGCTTCATTTGGTGGCATGGGGACATGAGCCCAGGGCCTTATCCATATCCTTAGATTTCTTTTTAAACTTTTTTGGGGCTGGGAAGATAGCTTGGCAGTCTAAGCACCTGCCTGGCAAGCATAAGGACCTGGGTTCAATCCCTGGCATCACGTGCTGTGCTAGCTCTGGAAACCCAGGTGTACTCTGCTGTCCCTGAAACCAGGCATGATAGCACATGCCTGTAATCCCAGTGCTGGGGAGGTGGAGCCAGGAGGATCACTACAAGTCTGGACTCCATAGTGAGACATTGCATCAAATAAATACATAACTTTTAAAATATGATTTAAAAACTTTTGAGGCCAAGTTCTCAAGTTGCTCATGCTGAGATAACTTGCAATTTTCCTGCCTCGGCCTCCCAGGGTGTCCAGCTAGAGCTGCTATTCTCCTAACAGGTAGGACTTCACGTGTGCAGGTTCTAAGCTGAGGCTGCATGCACTGGGGCACATCAGAGGGGTCACCCTCCCTTCCTGGTGTGCTGCTGATTGTGTACCAGTTGTGAACAGGGTGAGTCACCCTTGGGGATTTTGCTGGAAAAAGGACCTACAGTTTGTTAATCAAATCTAGTCATGATCAAAAGTACCAGAAAATGAGCACAGTGGAATTGTGGTCTGCTCACCTGGCCAATAGAGTGCCTCTATGTACCAGTGCAGCTCACCCAGTCATAAGCTGCCCATCTGTGATAGATGTCCTTGGGCTGAAAGTATGCTTTGCTCTTGGTTTAGAAGAGCTTCAGGGTCGGCGTCCTTGTCTGGTACCTATTTTCAGGCTTTTTCCCCTCCTGATGAACGTCTATAAATTACACATTCAGATGTATCATTAGTCTTAGAGGCGCATGAAAGTGAGAATTTTGACCTTAAGGTCTCCATTGGAACACCTAATACAGTAGGTCAAACCGTACTTAAGTTCTTCACCTAACACCTGAAGAAACCTCTCTTCCTCTTGTGATTCCTTCTACTTTTTGCAAGCCACTCCTCCCTCCCCTCAAGAAAAACTCCAGTGAGATGAGGGTAGACAGGTCCTCTAAGCTGGCATTTGAAATGAGGAAAAAGTCAGTGCTTTGACCAACTCCACACCAAGTGCCCACGCTAGGCCCCACACTGCCGGGCTCTCCCCTGGTGCTGGTGGAGGCCAGGGCTTAGCAGGTACTGCCATGCTGGATAGTGCAGTCAGCGCCACATGGGACAGAGGTGGGCCCAAAGTGACCCAGCTATCTGGTGGACTTGGGGCAGAGGGGCTTCTTCCAGACATGGAGGTTGTTATGGTAATAAGGAGCTTTGGGGGTAGTCTCACAGGAGTGGGGAGCAGATGGAGGACCTAGGGAGAAGAGGCAGCTGTGCAGCAGCCCAGGGTGAGCAGGTGGGATGCGCTGGCTGGGCACTAGCAGAAGGCACTAGCCGGTGGTGGTAGGAGGCCGGGCGGGCAGCGCAAGCAGGTCAGGCAGGCAGCAGGCCAGCCCAGGTAAACTGAATGTCAGTGTTCATCCTGAAAGCAGTGGGCAGCTCTGGAAAGATTGGGTTGGGGCTGGGGAGATAGCTCATTAGAATAAGCACTTGGGCCTGAGTTCAATCCCTGGTTCTGGAAAAAAATAAATAACGGGTTGGGTTGATCAGACAGGGTCACATTTTGCTCTGCAGCCTGGGTTTAGGCTGTGGTCTGAGCAGCTGGGAGCAGGGAAAAGAGGCCCTTCAGGATTGCATGGCAGCCCGGCTGAGGGGCCTGCACTGTCTGGTGTGGCGAGCACAGATGTTCAGCGTCCCCTCACTACAGAGCCCCCAGCTGTGAAGGGCCACACCTGGGCTCCTCCTCCCTGCCACACAGGCACATTCTCATTCTCTCTGGCCAGCCTGGTTCTGGCTGGTGAGAATCTCCCTGAAGGAAGCCTCCTGTGTGTGGCTTGCAATGCATGAGCAGGTGACGCACACAGCAGGGAGAGCTCTCCAGAGGTTGTACAGCTGGGTACTGCTTTCTAGGTTGGATCAGCTGCTGTACAACCTCTCTCCCTGCTGTGAGCTTGCAGGTGGGAGTGTGCAGCCGGCAGGCTTTCTGTCTTACCAAAGGTACGGGCTAGCTAGAGACAAGGCATAGCTGGTCTCAGCCCACAGACTAGAGGTTCTCTGCTGCATCTGAACCCGACAGGTGCTCCCTTACTTTCTTTATTGTGGAGGTCTGCGTCCCCCTCTCAGTCCTGAACCAGGAATATTGGAGACCTCAGTGCAAGGGAAGGAGAATTTCACTAAGCATTAGATGTGGGAACAGATGAAGAGCTGCATTTTTCTGTGTTGCAATTAGAGCTATTCTTGCAACTAAGACCTAAGGGGTTTTGGACTTCAGGGGCACACCAGAAATGTTGCCTAACCGTGGCAGATTCCGGGAGACCCTGCTCAGATTCAGAAGAAGCCATCAGGAAGTTTGGGCCGTGGTGATCCAGGGTCAGAAGGTAGTCTCAGAGGGAACACTTCAGAAGCTTGTCCCACATGACAGTTGGGAAGCTTGTCCCACATCAGCATCCCTTGTATGCAGCCAGTCTCAGGAGGGCCTGAGCACGTGTTGTGTGGGAGAGGAGTGAATGGAGGCTAATAGCCAAGGGCTCTTGTGCAGGGTGGTGAGGTACCAAGACAGGGCTTGGGAAGGGGTGAGGACTCCAAGGAAAGGGGAACCCAGGTAACACAAATGAGATGTTTGTGATAGATGCAAATTACAGGAAGAGGAGGTAGGTGATTCCTGAAGACCTGTTCCAGCTGTTAAGTTCTTCAATTTGTTGTAGATTAGGCTGTCCTGGCTTCACTCTGCCTGTTTATAAACCCAACCCAGTCGAAGGAGGAGCTTCAAAGTCCCTCTTCTTCCCAGATGAAGCCATCAACAAGCACCCCCGCTTCAGGTGAGTCTGGCAGTCTGCTGCAGTGACCTCACACACTTGCCTTCTGGAGCAATACTCTGTCCTAGAGGTGCTTTCTGAGCGTTCCCTGCTTCCAGGTCCTCTCCTAGCTCAGTGTGGGAGACTGGAGGCACAGCTCACGTCCTCGAAAGCCCTCGTGTTGCTTCTTACATCCAGGTTTGGTCGGTCTGCTTCAAGTCAGTAGTTTAGTCACCGTCCTCCTTAGAGCAAGTGTGGCGCAGCCTCCTGCAGCAGCAGTCTCAGCAGGCGTCCCCCTTGCACCTGCCTTTGTCCCTTCTCTGCACCACACCGGTGTCTGTGACCTCTGTGCCACCTGTGGGCCAGTGGACACCACTGCTCTGGACCACGTCCTGTCTTCCTCTGCTATGAGAGGCCTGTTAGCTGGCAGTTTTATTAATTTTAAGTTGCATCAGGGCCCTGCCAGCCTGACCTTGGCTTTGTGCAGTGAGCGTGTCATGGATAAGGTGGCATTTGAGTTGAGTTTGTCACAGCAGGAGCCACTAGAAGTGTAACGGAAAGCCCAAATATAATTGTTCGTTTTCTAGTAAGATGTTAGAAAATAGAGGAATTTTATAACATATTCTACCTGATCCAGTAAATCAAGGTATTATTTCAAATAATCAACATTTTTTTAAGAGAATAAAGTAGTAGGGAAAAAAAACATTAGAAATGGCGCATAATTTCACCAAACAAAATAATAGTAATTCAACAATGGTTGTTACATTGTATGTTATCTTCAAATTAGTTATTTAGATTACTAGACATAAGTAAATGCAAAATTGGTTTAACAAGTTATAAGAAATTATTTTAGAGAAGAAAAAAGTAAGCATTAACTGTTACTTTCAATAGACAGCAGTACAGCTTTTTTTTTTTTGCAGTACCAAGGATTGAGCCAGACAAGTGTTTATTCTACTGAGCTATCTTCCCCAGCCCCCAGTATAGCATTTTTAAATACAAATAAGAATTTTTCTTTTTTATACTAAGCTTTCAAAATCTGGTGTGAGTTATGCTCTGGATGTGTCGCGGCAGGTTGGGGCCCCTCTCCATGTCAGCAGCACTGGGCAGCACAGGCTTCAGCAGGGTGGGAATCCTGGGACCAGATGGAGTGGGACTGTCAGGAGGGTGGCAGTCCTGAGCCTGGCCTCTCTCCAAAAGTCCTCTGAGGCCGGCTTCCTTGCACCCATGGGAAATGTGTGGCTCAGCTGGTGACATGTGGTTCTCTGTTCCAGTACTCTAACCAGAAACATCCGGCACAGGAGAGGTGAGAAGGTCGCCATCAACGTACCCAGTGAGTGCTAGGGCAGCAGGGGGCAGGGCTGGGAGGGCAGACCCTCACGGGCTGTGTTGTGAGCCTGATTCACCTTCACTTCCAAATTGTGCAGTATTTAGGGATAAGAACACGCCAGCTCCCTTTGTGGAGACGTTTCCTGGGGATGCGGAGGCAGCAAGGGCTGCCAAGCCGGACCACATTTACATGGATGCCATGGGATTCGGAATGGGCAACTGCTGCCTTCAGGTACTGCTGCCTGCCAGGCCACACACCCCCTCCCCTTTCTGTGCTGCTTTTTTTGAATATATCCTGGTTTTCATTTCAAAACTCAGCTGCAATGACGTTGAAATGGCAACTGCTATGCCCTTCTGAAAAACGAACTGTTTTCCTATACTCATTTGAAACCGTCTTCCCCAGAATTCTGGAGTCTACATTGCATCACAGAGGCACATGCCGCTAACTAGAATCAGAGCTTTCCTTGGTTGCTGTGCCTCTGACTTCTGCCTGCTTTGTACTGCCACCCAGTGGTAGTGTAGCAAAATACGTTCTGAAAGTGAACCCTGGACCCCTGATGGAAAGATTGAACTTGCACAAAGCATCTAGTGGTGTAAAATGAACACGTCTGGCAGCCTGGGCTCGCTTGCTTCCTCCCTGGCTGCATTACAGTGGAAGGAAAGCAGTGCCGCCCCCTTTCTTGATACAGCCTTCTTCCCGGAGCTTCTTCTGTCCCGTCCAGGTCCAATCCCTAGCGTGATTGTGCCGCGCACCCTGCCCCAAGGCAGAGGGAGGAGGACCTGTGTGTGGCAGCACCTTGCATTTCTTTTGGCGTAGATTTCTCAGTTTTCACTTAAAAGAAAAGCATTTATTAACCACTGTTGGTGGTTTCACTTGCAGTGCAAAAGCTCTTTAATAGGGCCAGCTAGAAAGCTCAGCAGACTAAAGCTCCCGTTTAGGCAGAGCACAGGGGCCGGGTTCAATGCCCGCATCGCAGGCCGTGCGCACTCAGACGGCAACTAAGACTGGGTGTGGTGGCACAAGCACCTGTGATCCCAGCACTTGGGAGGCTAAGAACGATCACTACGAGCCTGATCTGTGTAGTGAGACCCTTCTTGCAGAATCCCACCTGTTCAGTTTGTTGGGGATGAGAGTTGCTGCCTCCTTGGCCCAGCCCCTGGCCCTTTGGCTCTATTCCACAGTGTTTCCCCTGACCCTGGGGCAGCTTAGTCTTGGCTTATCAGGAAGAGCAGCTGGTTAGAAAATTACATCACTGTGGCTAAAGTGGTACAGTCAGCAATGACAACAGTTTCAAATGCACCCTAGAAAACCACAAGCTGAGGTGACTATTAATTTGCCATTATTAAGCATATGAAGTAGATTTGTGGTTATATAACAGAATGCACAATGGAGCTTTTGTTTTGTTTTTTTTTGTTTGGTACTGGGGATAAAACTCAAGGTGTTGCTGTCACCAGGCAGGTGCTTGTGCTGCTGAGCTACATCCCCAGCAAGATGTAAAACAAACCAAAAAACGGTATCCAATGAATAAGCCCTGTGTATAACAGTTTAACCTTCAGGGGAGAAAGTTTAAAAAGGGTCGGGATAAAAAAATAGAGAAGTAGAAGGAGAGATTAGAAGTGAGGCTGGAGGACAAACAAGGCTCATGCAAACTGGGAAACTGGTACAGAACACAGGCAGGACAGAGAAGTCGGACGGAACAGCAACCACAAAGAAACTAAAGGGGATGTTCACTCTCATAGAAACAAGATCAGTGTCTCAGTTACTCTTCTCTCGTTGCTAGGATGAATACCCGACACCCAGAATTAAGGAAGGAGGGGTTCATTTAGATCACAGTGAGTGGAGGTCTCAGCCCGTACTTGGCTGGCTCCGAGGCAGAGCGGCACATGGCACAGAGGAGTCATTCATGGCAGTGGCAGAGCAAAACGGCACAAGCAAAAGGGAAGAGCAGCAGCAATAGTGGCAACAGAGAGCAAGCTTCTCCTCTCCTTCTGTTGCATTCCGAGTCTCCATCTCAGGCTGACCAAAGCACTCACACCTATAATCCAGCAGTACTTACGCCCATAATCCCATCCTTGGGTCATGAATTAATCATAAACTCTAGAACTGTACCCCAGTGTCTACATGAGGCTTTTTGGGGACAGCTACACACAAACCATAACAAACAGTGAAGAAAAAAAAGCCAAAACAAGAGAAGAAGATGCAAGCACAAGGGCCTGAGTTCAATCCCCAGTTCCACCAAAAAAAAAGAAAAAATGTCTCCTTTAAAGTTGTTTCTGCTGTCCAGACTCGTGTTAATTTATCCCAAAAATCAACTTCATAGTGGGCTGTGGATAGCCTCAGCAGCCTGTGCCTCTCTCCCTCTGGAAGTTCAGGCTGGTTTCTCACTGGGAGGCTGGAACCAGACCTGTCCAGCCGCAGTAGTCAGCACACCTTCTGTGGGCTCGGCCTCAGCTGAGAGCCACTAAGTGGAACTGACAGCAGCTGAATTCTGAGCTCAGTAGGCCACTCTCTGGCATGGCTCACAGCCAGTCACCCTCCCCCCTCAGAAGGCCCAATTCTGTGCCACTCAGCACCGGTGTGGCAGTCCACAGCATCTACTGTTCAGTTTTTGACACCAGCAATAAGTATAAACACTCACTAATAGACAGAGTGATGGTTCAGTGGAATAAGCGCTTCCCTGGCAAGTGCAAGGGCCTGAGTTCAATCCCCACTTCTGCCAAAAATAAATAAATAAAATAAAATAAAATTGTGTATCAACTTTAAAAAAACATAACAGTAATAGAGAAAATTAAAACTATAGTTATCACAAGTGTGCAAATAGAATACAGTTGTATTCCTCGTTTCTTCCACCACCACTTCCACCCTTCCCCAGAGAGGATGGCAAGACCAGCTCTGATTTCCTTTGGGTTTTTAGAGGACTCTTCCTTCCCACCGCAGGTCTCCCCATCCTCTGAGCCCAGGTCCCCGACATTTCTCGGCTCAGGTTTCCTCCAGTGACAGCCCTGGAGACTCAGCCCTGCCGGGCCTCTTGCTGTCCCTCTGCACTTGCAGCTGGTTGTGTCACAGTTCTTCCTAGCCTCCCATCCCCATGTCTACACCAAGCCTAAGCCCCCTTCTCTGCACTGTGGGCCGCCCTGCCACCTCCACTCTCCTCCTCGGAGCCCTCTCCTGAGCACTCCCCATGTGTGCAGACACCTCCACATCCCTCTCTACCATTTTTCATTTTGAGACAGGGATTTGCTGTGTGATTCAGCCTGGCCCCGAATCCACTGTGTAGTGTAGGCTGGCCTCAAACTCCTAACATTCTGCTGCCTCGGCTTGCCGAGGCACTAAATTGCCAAGGCAATTTTAGTGCTATTAAAGGCACTAAAATTGAGATAAGCTCCCAGCGAACTTGAAGTGAGCAGAAGCTGCCGGAAGAAAAGGGCTAGTAGGAGAGGGAATGCCTCGCCACCCCCACTGTGTCACATGCAGCCCAGGTAGGTGAGCAGGCTCACTAGAAGCAGTTACTGATACGAGTGGTCTGTGCTGTGAGCACTCACCCCATGGCAGCTCCTCAGCATGGCGTGCAGTGTGCAGGTGCAGCCATCTTGTTCTCGGGTGTGAGTGCTCGGGGGGCACTGTTGAGCCTTTGTTGGTGCTGATGTCTGGTGTTCTTCAACAGGTGACGTTCCAAGCCTGCAGCATATCTGAGGCCAGTTACCTTTACGATCAGCTGGCCACTATCTGTCCAATCGTTGTAAGTAGAAGTTGCATCTTTATTTACATGTATCTTAGCTGTGGGAATAAAATAAGGTCATATGCAGAATTTGCTATTGTGTGCTATTTCAGTCCAGGTAAGGCTTCTTTCAGAAATGCATTATGTAAGGTCAGACATAGGGGAGCATGCCTGAAATCTCAGCATTTGGGAGGCTGAGACAGGAAGATTGCCATGAATTCAAGGCCAGCCTGAGTCTCATAGTGAGGCCCTATCTCCAGAAAGCAAAAACAAAAAAAAGAGATGAACAACATAAATAGCATGCCAGATGAGAATTGACACACTGAAAGCCTAAGCTCTGAGCCCAGAGGTTGTCCAATTCTGCCAAAAATAAATTTATAAACAGTGTGTGTGTGTGTGTGTGTGTGTGTGTGTGTGTGTGAGAGAGAGAGAGAGAGAGACCCCTGTTTCTCTTGCATCCTGTCTCCACATTGTAGAATAAGTGGGCTGAGCATTCAGAACCATGGCTTTAGGGTATTTCTAGTTCATGTCCCTTTCAAAAGCAGCCCAGGCACACTGGGTTGCCCAGAGTGGTTCTCAACCCCAAAATGCTTGTGCCCCTGGGAGCAAGTGGCCTCTGAGGAGGCACTGGCCTACCTTTTTTGCAGATGGCGTTGAGTGCTGCGTCCCCTTTCTACCGAGGCTACGTGTCTGACATCGATTGTCGCTGGGGCGTGATCTCCGCATCAGTAGATGACAGGACTCGGGAAGAGAGAGGACTGGAGGTGGGTGCCTCCTCACTCAAGCACCCTCGCAGCCAGGGGAATGGTCGGTGGGGCTTTTGGTTGCGTGCTGCCCCTGCTGCTTGCCTGGCGTGGCTGGCACACACAGCAGAAGTACCGGGACACTGCCTGTTGTGGTGACTATGTGGGACAGCGATGTGGGCTAGAGAATAGCTGTCATCACTTGTTGAAGTCTTGTGTTCTAGCTTCTTTCCCAATAGTAGCTCAGGTTTCTAGTTTAGAAGTCAGTGCTGACGGCTGAGCCCACGCGAGCACTGTGAGATCCTCAGTGTTAAGGCACCTGGTTGGCAGAGTCGGCCTTCGGGGAGAGTGGAGCTTGGGCGAGGGTGGCCCAGCCCGCTCCTCTGCATGTTCAGCTTGAGCGCTGTGCCTCACAGGATGGCAGTGCCACGATAGTCAGCCACAGAGCAGTTTTAGATCAATGGCCAACCCTTCCAAGCTTGTGAGAATCTGTGTAGCTAGAGCCTAGGCATGGATATTTTTAAAGGAGTTGTCCACAAGAAGTTCAATGTTCTCGCCTTGGGCTGTTCTGCTCTGACTGAGCTGCATCCCCAACCCCTTTTATTTTTTTCTTTTGTTTCATTTTGAGTCAGAGTCTTACCAAGTTACCCAGGCTGGGCTCAAGCTTGTGATCCTCCTGCCTCAGCTTCCCAGGGTGCTAAGATTATAGGAGTATGCTACTGTGCCTAGCTGCCACTCTGTTCCTTGTGCTACAAGGAACTTCCTTATCTGCTACATATTCAATGTGCTGTCTACAGTGTGTCCTTAAAAAACATTGTTATGGGCCAATGAGATAACTCAGTGGACTAAGTGCCTGCTTAGGCAAGCACAGAGATCAGGGTTCGATCCCCAGCACCATACACTGCACCAGCCCCATCCCCAGATGCACTGTGCTAGCCACCAAGATTGGGCAGCACACCTGTAATCCCAGTGCTGGGGAGGCTGAAAACAGGAGGATCACTATGGGCCTGAACTGCATAGTGAGACCCTGTACTAAATACATAAAGAAAAAGATTTTCTTGATTATATATTAGTTGAGGTGTTCACTTCCAGATCATTCTGTGGCATTCATTCATACCTTTTGTGTTGCAGCCGCTAAAGAACAATAAGTATCGGATCAGTAAGTCCCGATACGACTCCATAGACAGCTACTTGTCTAAGTGTGGTGAGAAATACAACGACATCGACCTGACCATAGACAGAAGCGTCTATGAGCAGCTGGTGCAGAACGGTGAGCAGCTCTGGGGGCATCTGGGCTTGGCCGCGTGCCTTTTGTTCTTGAAAGCACTCTCCACCTTTTTCTGACTCCTGGTCTGGTTTCTGTTTTTAGTGTGAAGTCTCTAACTTTTCTTATGAGGCTGCTTGTTCCTAAAGTTCAAGTTCACAATACTTGTGAGATCTCCTTGACTTTTAGCAAAAGGAACTTACTTTGGAGCTCTGTGTCTAGGTCCACACCAGTGCCCAGCAGGCATTGTGTACGTGGTGAGTGAGCCTGACTCTCCCCAGCTCTGTAGGAGAAAGTCCTGGGCGAGCTGAGCTGCGGTCCAGACTCCTGCACTCCCAGGCGCCCTTGCTTCCACTGGGCATGGCGAGTGGCGCGGGCTGTGCAGGGGCCCATGCTCCGCGTCTTTGCAGGCATCGATCACCTTCTGGCCCAGCACGTGGCCCACCTCTTCATCAGAGACCCCCTGACGCTGTTCAAAGAGAAGATTGACCTGGATGATGCCAACGAGTCCGACCACTTCGAGGTATAGCCTCCTACATGACTCACCACATGAGGCAAGAGACCATCTCTGTCTCACAGAAGTCTCTCAGGTCTCTCGTTAGGTAGTGCAGTAAATACCACGAAAAAATAAAGCCAGCTTAAAGTGCCCTTGTGTAACTTTTCCTAGTTGTTTACTTAGTTCTACTTTCTGTGTTCAGTGTTTTCTCTTATTTGCTAAGTGGTGAAAATTGCAGCCTATCCTGCACAAAAAGAGCCCAGCCGCTTGTTCCTTTCAGGGTGGCAGCCTCCACCTGCTCTAGCTGGGCACTCCTGTGTCACGCAAGTGGCCTAAAAGCAAGCAGGCGTCTCTGTCAGCACTGCATCCTCGTGGTGCTGCCCCAACGAGGGAGAGCTGCTCTCATCCTCCGCTGTTTTGTATTGCAGAATATTCAGTCCACAAATTGGCAGACCATGAGATTTAAGCCCCCACCCCCAAACTCCGACATTGGCTGGAGAGTGGAATTCCGCCCCATGGAGGTGAGGCTCGGCCCAGCCCACGGGTCGTCCTTTCTGGCGCTGCGTTTATCATGAGGCAGCAGAGGATGCCCAGGGTGCCTGTTCTGAACAGCACTATGGGCAGGAGGCAGTGCTGGGCGAGCCATCCCGAAGGGCTGGGGTAGGACATCAAGGCCGCCTGGCTCCTCCCTGACACCCCTGGGCTTCTGCCCCACAGGTGCAGCTGACAGACTTTGAGAACTCTGCCTACGTGGTGTTTGTGGTGCTGCTCACCAGGGTGATCCTCTCATACAAGCTGGATTTCCTCATTCCACTCTCCAAGGTGGGCATGTGGGGCCTCAGCGTGTACAGGGGTTCACTGCCCAGGAGGACAGAGCCCTTTCCCCCTCGCCCTTCTTTTGCCTTTTCTGCTTTGGCCTTGTTTCTAGAGGCCTGCTTGTTTGTCCTCCTTGTTCAAGGCAGTGGCCAGAAGAGGTCCCTCACCCCAGAAAATATGTCCTTGGACTAGAGTGTGGCTGGGGCAGTTTCTGGGGATGTACCTGGCTTTCTCTGTCACAGAGACAGGTCTGCTGCCCCCACAGCTTCCGTGGATAGTTCTGTGGACCTGGGTGCATGGGTAGCATGAGAGCTCTCAGAAACAAGTGTCTTTTATTTTTGTTTCATATTGTAGTCGCGTTGGCCTTAAACTTGCTATGTAGCCCACACTGGCCTCAAACTCAGCAGCAGCCCTTCTGCCTCTGCCTCCCAAGTGCTGGGATTGGAAGTGTGCACCACCAGACATGTCAGGGGAAAAAAGGCTTTTAAGAACAGAGGACTAGGGGCCGAGGAGATGGCTCAGTGAATTAAGTGCTTCCCTGGCAAGCGCAAGGGCCTGAGTTCAATTCTGGGTTCTGCCAAAAAAAAAAACTTTGTTTTTTAAAACAACAGAGGACTAGCACCACAGGCATGGGGTGGGGCTGTGAGTACTGAAAGTGAAACCCACAGAATGCAAAGCAGGGGAAAGGAGTAAAACAAATAAATGGGGAGGAGGGAGGGGGCAGCATTGCAGTTGTATTAGGTGAGGCTCCTATGGTGAGGAGCTACTGAGTGAGCCAAGGATAGCCAGAGGGCTGAGAACTCGGGGCAGGAGAAGCTGCACGGTGGGCCTCTCATGGGCAGCATGGTGCCCGGCTCTTGTGCCCGAAAGCAGAGCCTCACTGGGCTGTGTTAGGATGCACACGCGAGTAGGAGCCGCGGCCCGGGTTGCACTTGGCATCCTTTATGCCAGTCATTCGCTTCTTAACTGAGGTGGGTGGCTTCACTCTCCAGCCTGGCTGTGTAAGCTCCCCTGGGAGGCTGAGGCAGGGGCGCCCTCGGCAGAGTGCCTAGCTGGCCTCACTCGGTGTGCAGCACCTGAGCTCCTTCCCTGGGGTGTCTGTGCAGGTCACAGGTTGGCCTGGGGCAGGGAGGACCTTATATGGCCTGCATCCTCACCAGTAGTCAGCAGAGTGGCATTAGAGAAACTGGTCTGTTAGAAACCTACAACACCTTTCCTAACACATCTTAAATGGAGTCAAGATTTGAGTGTCAGATTGTGTGGGGAAGCCAGCAGCAGGCTGACAGAGCTGGCCTCTCAAGAAAAGCCTTAGCTTTTAATTGTAAGGAAAAATTTGAAGTAAACCAAAGCAGTTGCAAAACACCTTGCGTTTTGGTTGGGTTTGAGTGCTTGTGTTCTGAACCAGGGCTTCGCTTCCAATGGGGCTGAGCCCAAGGCTGGCCTTACCCACTTGCACCCCTGAGTGCCAGGCCAGGCGTGTGCACCACTACACCTGGCTGAAATGTGCTTCTCAGAAAGACATCATGAAAGCAGAAATGAAAGTAGAGCCAGTAGTCTTTATGAACTTTTGTCAAACTAAGCAAAAATCAAATTCCACTAGAAGCTAAAACCTTAGAGATCCTCCCAACCATGTAGACTTGACTTTTAGACCCTTGTTGGAATGTGGCACAAGTGTCAGAGTGTTGGGAAGTGCGCTGTGTCTTAAGAGGACAGCAGCAGGGCTCTCCTGACCACCTCCTGTCCACCCAGCCTCTCCCCAGGCTGCTGCACACTGCTAAGATCTGTTTCAAGGGTCTTAGGAGTGGGTGGAGGACTCACAGAAGGGCTATTTTCAGGTCCATGAGAGTGGCCAAGAGATCAGCAAGCCCTGGGGACTTGGGCCTGACAGCCCCAGGCCTGCCTCTCCTAAGTGAGGCCGCCCAGAGACCCCTGGTGGGAGGGCTAGAACTTCCCTGTAGTCCAGAGACCCGGGCTCAGGCCCTGCCCCACCCCTGGTTCCCTGTGGCCTCCAATGGGTATAGAAAGCCACTCACCATGCCACAGATTCCATAAGGGTCAGGGCAGAGGGCCATGCATAGAGACTGCTCCCACGGGCACGCCCCCCCACACACACACAGGCGAGCACCAGTCCCCTCGGGGCAGCCTGCAGCATGCACTCAGTGGTCAGAAGAAGTGGGGGCCAGGGGCTAAGGCAGGTGCTGCCCTTTGGCTTCCGATGTGCATGCCTCGCCTTAGCCTGGTTCTTCTTTCCCTTAGGTTGATGAAAACATGAAAGTAGCGCAGAAACGAGATGCTGTCCTACAGGGAATGTTTTATTTCAGGAAAGATATTTGCAAAGGTAACACTCTCTTGAGCTTTAAGGGTCAGCCTTTGCTGCCAGCAGCTGCTGCAGTGCCTATGCCCTTCCCTGCAGGTGGCAACGCAGTGGTAGATGGCTGTGGCAAGGTGTCTGGTGGCGGCTGTGGCAGTAGTGGAGGCTCAGAGCTGGCCACAGAGGAGTACACGCTCATGAGCATAGACACCATCATCAACGGGAAGGTAGGCCTGCCCTGCCCTGCCCCAGCACCACCTGCGGCCTCACCACCTGTCCACTCACCTCTTGCAGGAGGGAGTTTTTCCTGGTCTCATCCCCATCCTGAATAATTACCTGGAAAACATGGAGGTGGACGTGGACACCAGATGCAGTATTATGAACTACCTGAAGCTAATTAAGAAGAGAGCATCTGGTACGGTGGCCTCTTTCCTTTCCCTTTACAGTCTGCTGTATGGTACACATGACTGTCCCTTCCTGTCTCCTGTCTGGAGAGGCCCAGTGAGGTTTTGAGGGTTGCAGTGTGAGCTAGCAGATCATTTTCTTCTCACTGACTTAGAGGCGCAGCATCCAGTGGGCAATCTGAGGTGATGCGGAGCAGGATCTGGTGGCCTGCCTTCACTCCTTGTGTGTCTTCCTAGCTGTCTTACAGAGCACTGCCTCCACCTGTGGAGCCGGTGTGCAGCAGGTGACCTGCGGGTGCCTTTGTCTATTAGACCTGAAGAGGTCACATTCCCAGTGCTGGCCACAGGGCCAGGAACTGGGGACGCCAGGTGATAATGAAAGTAGAGTCGTCCCAGCACTGACGTTTACATATCACGTCAGCCATAGAGCTGAGCACTCCTCAATGGCCCAGCTGCCGGTCCTGCTTAGTTCACTGTGCTTGCAGCTGCCTGGTCTTGGGCTTCTCAACCCCTGTGGGCAGTGACCCATCATCCTGCAGTCCTGATAGCCTCGTCTTAGCCCTGCTGCCATGTGGGAGGACAAAGAGGCTGTGTCAGCCCATGGGGCCACATTAACCATTGGGGGAAGGGGTGCGTTGTGGCCTTGCTGTCCCGCAGGAGGGATTCCCTGTGCACTGTGAAGGGTAGATAATCCCAGGCCCTGCATATGGCTGCACAGACAGCTCAGGCTGCTTTCTTTATAGGCAGGTGCTTAGGGCAGCCACTGAGTACCAGTTCTGGTTTTAAAAATGTCCTATTATATGGTGTCAAAAAAAATTTTTTTTTTTTAGGAGAACTAATGACAGTTGCCAAGTGGATGAGGGAGTTCATTGCAAACCATCCTGACTACAAGCAAGACAGTGTAATAACAGATGAAATGAACTACAGCCTTATTCTGAAGTGTAACCAAATTGCAAATGAATTATGTGAATGCCCAGAGTTACTGGGCTCAGGATCAGCATTTAGGAAAGTAAGGTACAGTGGGAGTAAGACTGACGCTTCCAGCTAGACGGCCTCAGAGGCACTTGCTGGTCGCAAGAGCAGCTGCTGGTCCGAGCGGCCGTGCCAAGAGCCCAAGACCAGCGCTCCCTGGTGCTGCCAGGCAGGGCCGAGGGCCACGGCCTCCTCAGCAGGCGACCTCGAGTTTATACAGTGTACATGTACATAGAAAGTATTTTTATGATTAACAATGTATTTTAATATAATACCTAAGTCATTGTGAGCTGGCTTACACATTTTCTAATTCTCACTCTGGAGCAGCTGCTGTCCAAGCAGCGCTTAAGCGCACCACACTAGTGGTTGTGCAATGCCTGCATTCCAGAGCTTAGAATCTTACCATTGATGTCTGGTCCCTTAAAGGCTACCTGGGCCTGATTCACTGGATTTATCACTTTACTCTAAAAATGTATCTTGTTAGCTTCCTATGTGTCTGCGCTGTGCCCAGAGAGCCTGCGGGCTCCTCGCAGCCCTCCAGGGAGGCTTGCGTCTCTGGTACCTCCTGCGCTGTGACAGCGCCTCCTCTGCAGTGCGAGTAGCTGGCCGCCTGACTCCTCGCCCCTAGCTTTCATCGTTCACTAAAACCCACCGCTTTAGCCCTGACGCTGTGTTCGGTCATCACACTAAAGGCCGGCTCTGACAGGGGACAGGGCTGCTACCAGAGTTCCTATGTGGGGACTACTGGGTGCCCTGCTTCCTCCTCCCACCCTCCCCCTCCTGCTTCAAAGAAAAGAGTCTAAGATTTGTCCCATGCACACCAAGAGTGCTGTCAGAATGTCACCACCCTCTGGCCTGTCCTCCTGGTTGCTGCTGTGTATTAAAATTTCGAATCAGATGCACTTGCTGAGGACTCATTTGTTACTCGTTGTGCAGTTTCTGAGAGCCATCCACTCTGACCTTACTCAGGAGCATTTTGCATACAGCCCTTTCCTTCTCTGCGACACTCATAAATAAGCCATGCGGCACACTGATCTGGTGAGCCACAACCAGAGTGTGGCCATGGCCGTCCCTATGGTGTCTGCCCCAGCAAACGCTGGTGGGTGTTGCGTGCATGTCCCCCAGGTCTGGGCCCTCCTTGGCTCTGGGTGGGGCTGAGCTTGGCTTCTGAGGGTTCCTGGAATCCTGGCAGCTACTGTCTGAAGACTTGGGGCCCTCAGTTCCTGCACTATAGCAAGTCCATTTAAAGTGTCACATACAGCTGGCCAAATAGCTCAGCCAATTAAAGCACCTGCTTAGGCAGACGCAGGCCAAGAGTTCCATCCCCTGCATGCTGTGCTGGCCCTGCCCCCTGGGCACCCTGAGAAGGGGATTGAGACTGGGCATGGTGGCTCATGCCTTATTTTTTTTTTTAAGTGTAAGAAGGGGCTAGGAATGTATAGCTCAGTGGCACAGTGTGACCTGGCAAGCATGTGGTTGTGAGTTTTGATTCCTGGAATCAACAAAAGTGAGATTGCATCTTGCTGCTACTACAACCATACCATTGACAAGAGACTTAAACAGTAGATGTTTCTCACAGTTCTAGAGGCCAGAAGTCCAGGATCAGGCCATAATTCATTCCTGTGAGGGCTTGTCAGGATGTGTGAATGTCATCTTCCATGCCCTTCATGTCCCTCTTTCTTCCTGAGCTCTGTCCTTGAGACGTAAATGACTTCCCAAAACCCCCACCCCCATGCTGTGGCATTCAAGTGAGGTGGTACAAGCCTGCAAATAGAAGGGAACCACAAGGGCTGCGGGAGCGGGGCGTGCCAGCAGCCTTGCCTGGGAAGGCTCTGGCAGAACCTGCCCTCCTGGTCAGCAGAGGCTGAAGGGCTGCATGCTCCCCAGCCCCCTGCTCAGTAGTTTATGAAACGATACCTCGCGAAGCTAAGCGTAGGACGGATTGAGAAAGGATGAACCCTGTAGCAGTGATATAGAAGTGAGCACTGCTAGGCACACAGAAGAAACTCGCAAGACATCTTCAGTGCGAAAGCCATGTTCGCAGCTGATAGCGCCAAGTGGCCTTGACGTCACACTAGTGGCTGCCTCACAGGAACAAGTGTGCCAGCTGCAAGGACAAACCTGGGAGGCAGATGTGTTTAGGTCCTGATCCAGGCAGTGGCATGGTATGTTCAGACGTCACCACTGTACACAGAAGGTAAGCACGTTGTGTACTCTATTAGACCTTATGAACAAAAGCTGTTCAGAAGTAAAAACTAGTGGCAGTGTTTATACTCAATAATGGCTTTTACCTTTTGAATACACTATTTGTTCAGCATATCATCTCAGAGCAGAACAGAAGAGCTAACCTGTTGAAGTGGGAGATAGAGATAGGTGGAGGAAGATCAGGAAGGGGGAGGGGGCAAAAGCAGTCGATGCAATACCGGGTCCCCAAGATGAATGAATAGTACATAATCAGCATACGAATAATTTTTTTTTTTTTTTTTTTTGGTGGAACCAGAGATTGAACTCAGGCTCTTGTGCTTGCCAGGGAAGCACTGATTCCACCAAGTCATCTCCCCAGCCCCTAGTTTGTTTTTTTTTTTTTTTTTTGAATCAAGTATTCAGCTGGTCTAATAGCTCTGTGGACTAAAGCACCTGCTTAGTCAAAGCACAGCAGCCAAGGTTTGATCCCCAGCTACCTTGCCAGCCCCATCCCTGGGGCATGCTGAGATAGTGATTGAGACTAGGCGTGGTGGCACACACCTGTAATCCCAGCACTTGGGAGGCTGAAAACAGGAGGATCACTAGGAGTCTGATCTACATAGTGAGACCCTGTAGACACTATCCCCTGTACTAAATGCATTTAAAAAAATAAAGTGTTAAGTGCCTAGGAAGTGTATCAGAACAAAATTAAGACAGGGTCCAAGTACTTCTAGCATAGAAGCAAGAATGTACTTCTAGCATAAAAGAATGATCCAAATAGCTCAGCCCATTGAAGCGCCTGCAAGCATGCCCAGGTGCTAGGGGCTTGCTCTCCAGGCCTGCTGTGCCGGCCCCACACCCAGAGCATGCTGAGACAGCAATTGAGACTGGGTGTGGTGGTGCACACCTGTAATCCCAGCTCTGGGAAGACTGCAAACAGGTGAATCGCTGTGAATCCCATCTAGTAGTGAGACACTGAACACCCTATAGACCCTTCCCTAAAAAAAATATGGTGGGGGCCGGGCGTGGTGGCGCATGCCTGTAATCCCAGCACTCGGGAGGCTGAGGCAGGAGGATTGTTGTGAGTTCGAGCCCAGCCTGAGCTACAAAGCGAGCTTAAGGCCAGCCTGAATTGCATAGTGAGACCCTGTCTCAAAAAGACAAAAAAAAAAAAAAATGGTGGGGGGAGACAAAAATGTAGATTCAAGTTCAAATGCTAATAACTTCACACACTGAGTGGCTTCAGGCATGGGGCATTGCCTTTATAACACCATCTGTAAAATACATGAGGCCTTGCAGAGCTGTGGGGGCTGGAGTGAGGGGCTGCCTATGGAAGTAAAGCACCTAGGCTGGGCTCAGGCAGACATCTGCCCCTACCACCTCTGCCCCCTACCCAGAGTCAAGGGACCTTTAGCTTAAAAGGAGACAGGACCTGTGTTGGCTTTCTCCCAACATTACACATATTATCTTAGTCCCCTCTTCACCCACCCAAAACTAAAGCAGAAGTTGGAGAAGACAGTTACACTACTGGCATGGGAACAAAGGCCCAGATGGAGGTGGAAAAATGAGGCACTTGGGTTTCTCATCATTTGGCCTTTTAAGAGTGAGCTTGTGGGGCCCAAGAAAGCCATCCATTGTAAACACTTTCAGCTTTTTTGCAAAGTAGAGATGTTGCAGAATCTGAGTCAGATGGAAAATGTTTTGTGGGCCAGCCTGATAGCTCAGTGGACTAACGTGCCTACATAGGCAGACACAGGGATTGGGGCCTGCATGCTGGCCCCACCCCCAGGGTGCGCTGAGACAGCAATTGAGACTGGGCGTGGTGGCACACCTGTAATCCCAGCACTGGGGAAGCTGAAAACAGGTGGATCACCAGGAATCCAATCTACATAGGGAGATCCTGTCCTAAATGCAGGGAAAAAGCCAATGTGATCCAATACAACTTCCTTGTCTAGGGTTAGTAGTGTGTGGCTTCATTTCAAACTCCTGAGGGATTTTCTAGGTATCTTTTTTATTATTTTTTTTTATCTTTTATAATGTAGTTGCGGCTATAAAACATTCTGTATGATTTCAGTTCTTAGTAGTGTTTAGTAGCCCAGCATACGGCCTTTCTTGAATCTTCCATGTATATTTCAAAATAGCATGCGTCTAGCATCTTTAGAGAGCAGGCTTCCTGGCTAAGATGGGCCTGTGCTAATAATGTTCATGTATTCTGCAGTCTTGCTGCTTCATCTGCTTTAAATTGCTTACCATGTTAAAATCTAATAATATAATTGTGAGCCTGGGACCGGGGAGATGGCTCAGTGGAATATGCAATTCCCTGGCCAGCACAAGGGTCTGAGTTCAATCCCCGGTCCCTTAAAAAAAAAAAAAGAAAAAATCGTGAGCCCATTTCTCCACTTAGTCCTGTCAGCTTCTGCTGTCTATGCTCTAAAGCTTTGTGAGTGGCCTCCTTCATGTTTAGGGTTGATGTGTCAGCCTGATAAATTATGCCATTGTGATAAAGCGTCACTTTGTGTGGGTGGTAGTGCTTCTGCTCTGAACTTTGTCTAGCTTTTTCTCTTTTTTTTTTTTTTTTGTCTTTTTGAGACAGGTTCTCACTATGCAGTTCAGGCTGGCCTTAAGCTCACTTTGTAGCTCAGGCTGGTCTCGAACTCACAACAATCCTCCTGCCTCAGCCTCCCAGTGGTGGGATTACAGGCATACGCCACCACACCTGGCTCAAAGCAAGCACCAGGCTTTTTGACTGAAATTACTATTGCCAACTATAATGATTCTCTTTTTTTTTTCTGAACTGGGGATCAAACTCAGGCCCTTGTGCTTACCAGAGAAGCACTTATTCCACTGAGCCCTCTCTCTGGCCCTTTGTCTAGCCACACCAACTTGCTTCTGATTAATGCTAATGTAGTCTAAGGTTGCTTTTCTTTGTAGTTTGTTTAGTTTTCTATTTAAGGAACATCCCTTAAAATGGCTCGTAGTTAGGTCTCATTTTCAAAACCTTTCCCATTGAAGTATTTAATTCACCAACATTTGTGGTAATAGATGATATGGCTGGGTTTAAAGCAACCTTTGTTTCCTGTGTGTTTCTGCTGTTCTTTTTTTCCTTTTCCATTTTTTTTTTTTCATTTATGTATTTGGCAGAGGGTCTCATTACCTAGCTCAGACTCATGGTGATCCTCCTGTCTCAGCCTCCTCAGTGCTGGGATTACAGGCATGTGCCACCACACCTGGACTCGGTGGCTGGCTCAGCAAGCCCGGGGGTAGGGCCAGTGCAGCATGCAGGAACAGGAATTGAACCCTGGTCCCTTTGCTTGCCAGAGCAGACACTTAGTCCTCTGAGCTATCTTGCCAGCCCCTCTGCTATTCTTTAATCCACTTTTCTTTCCACTTTTTTGTATTGCTTTACATCCTTAATTAACTTTGTTCTGTCTCTCTATTTAAATGATTCCACTGTCCTAAACAGTCATCTCCAACGTATCCCAGTTAAGCCCGGATCTGCACTGTGTTCATTCACATGTAGGGGCTGGGGAGATAACTCAGTGGAATAAGTGCTTGCCTGGCAAGCGCAAAGTCCCGAGTTCGATCCGTGGTACCACCAAAAAAGAAAAAGTTCATGTATATCTAGCAGAAGGCCCAGGGGACGGGGTGCTCCTTGGCCCCTGCCATGCTTTGTGTCCCTCTGGCACATATTTTACTGCTACATTATGATGCTCATAATCCAGTAGTGATGTTTTACATTAAAAGAAAAATATCCTGAGCCTTCCTATCAGATGTATAGCGATTTGATTCTAAAATGGGCCGCAGATACGAAGCTATTTAACTAAAGAGATGAGGCGATGGCAGCAGAGCCACAACAAGATGCTCACCATCGCTGGCCACTAGAGAGACAAGTGTGTGGCAAAACAGACTTTCCTGCACCCCTGAGAAGGAGCGGGTGTCGCAGGAGGCAAGAAACTGGTCCTTCAGACACAGCATACAGGTGTAAAACAGCAACCACCACTTGGGGGCATGTATGTTATTGCCATTCAACCAGAGTAAGAAATTTTATGTTCACAGGAAAATATCATCTATGTTCATAATGATGTAGGGGAAAGGAAACTCCCAACCCAAAGGGCACTGGGATGAGTTCGTGTTCTCTAAAACCGAAGAGCAGAATATATTTATTGGGGAAAGAAAGCTTCTGTCCAAAAGAGAGACAGAAGGGGGCCCAAGTGGGTGGTCCCCAGGAAGTAGTCTCTTCCAGGAGCTTTTATAGAGTAAAAAAAATGTGGTGAGGCGGGTCTAAGGTGGAGAACATGGGAACTTGGGGGGCATGAGGTAAACAAAACTATGGTCCACCAATGAGATTACCAGCACCTTTGCTGAGGTAAAATTGATTAAATCCAGAGCTGAAGGGGGAAGCCAGTCACCTAGCAAGGGGGCATGAATATAGAACAGTTTATCCGGTAGCCAGCCAACTGGGGTTGGATTAGTGACTCTTCCCATCTTCCTTAAGGTGATGATTAATCCTAGATGCTTACCTTTAGGGAGGTGAGCGTTTGTTGGATCTTTGGTCTTTAGGTCTAGCCCACAGCAGGAGCATCTGCCGCTCTCACAGTTGCAGGGTATCTTGTCTTCCACACTGTCTCCTTGAGGGCCTGGCCCTGTCTGGAAGGGCCTATAATATTTCTATCTAATTTAGGTGCCTATAACAATAACAGCCCTATTCTGAGGAGGTAAACAGAAGAAACAACCCAGATGTCCTTCCAGCGGCGGACGGCTAACCAGACAGTGCACCTCTGTCCTCAAAGGCCCTAAGCGGTAAAGAGGGAGCAGACCTTTGGGGCACGCAAAGGGCTGGGCACCGCAGGGAGCAGAACTGAGGAAAAGAAGCTTGCTGCTGCTGAGGCCACAGGGGAGCTCAGTGTGGTCACCAGGCCATTAGGACCCACACATCATGCGGGAGACCCTGGACTGACAGGTGCAATCAGATTCACCCAACAGATACACACAAAAAAGTGAGTGTTATTGGAGGTGGTCTGAGTAAGACTAGGGGCTACAACAATCTCCATTACTAAAGATTTGTTGCAGGCAGCTGAGTTAGATAAAAATATTATGGGCAGTTAGGGCCAGTCACTCCAGCAGACAATGTGGAAGGCAAGGCGACCTTGCAGCTGTGGGAGAGACACACCCCTGCTGTGGGCCAGACCTCGGTGCAGCCCCTGCCTCCCTAACAATAGGAGTCCAGGACTGAGATTCCAAATGCGTAGGTCACTAACCGCCCCTGCAGGAAAAGCCCGGTTCTTTATTCATGCCTGCTTTCCTTGCCACTGGCTACGTGACTCCCTTCTCCATTCAGTCCCAGATTTAATCAGTTGTACCTGAACAATGGTGCTTGTAATCTCATTGGCTGACCAGTTTAGTCCCACCTCGTGACCCCCTAAGTGAGTTTCTATGTTCTCCACCACCTTAGACCCTCCCCACCGCATGGTTTCACTCTATAAATATTTCTGGAAGGCACAGCTTCGGGGACCACCTACTCGGTTCCCCCTTCTGTCCTTCTTTCAGACTGGAGCTTTCTTTTCCCCAATAAATATTTTCTGCTCTTAACCTCTGTTCCTAAAATTCATTCTTGGAGCATACCAGGAAGAAAGCTGAAGCCGGTCACCTTTGAGAGTATTGGAGGGTTAGAGTAACCGAACCGAGATGTGGTTCGAGATTCTACCTGGAGTTGCCATCATGGGCATGTGCTTGGTCATTCCCGGAGTGGCCACTGCATACACCCATCGGTTCTGTAACAGAGGCAAGGATAAAAGGGTTGCCCACTTTCCATATCAGGGGAGTTTGATGGAAAGAGACAGGCGCATCTCTGGAGTTAACCGTTACTATGTGTCAAAGGGTTTGGAGAACATTGATTAAGGAAGCATTTTCCTAATTGATGAAAAAATAACTCAGTTATGGTCATCTAACCCTGCTGGAAGTTTAAGCAGTATAATATGTGACATGCAGTTTAGTGTGTTAAGTAATGCTTAATAAAAAAAATGAAAAACAAAAAAAAATTCATTCTTAGATTTTAGAAAACACAGACTCAGGTTGGAAGTTTCATTCCCTGTATCAGTTCTGCAACTGTTTCTGTTGGAAGAGACTGGGTAATGGATATATGGGATTTCTCTATTATTACTTATGACTCAAAATGAATTCTCAATAAGAATGTAAAGTTTAAATTTTTTTGAAAAGGTAATTAGACAGGAGCCAGAAGTTAGACAAAGGTAACAGTTACCCACCAGTAAAGAGCTTCATTTTCAAGGAGACAGGAAGTCAGTGGTTTTGAAGAGGGCAAACACCCCAACATTGGTTGTCTCAGGAAAGGGATTACTTGTCACGGATGAAGCCTGCCATAGAATCCTGCCAGCAAAAAAAAAGAAAAGAAAACGGGCGGGAAAATGGCTCAGTAGAGTAAGTGCTTCCTGGCAAGCACAAGGCCTGAGTTCAATCCCTGGTTCTGCCAAGAAAAAGAATCCTGCCAGCTAATGCATGTGGCACAACTGAAGCGCTTTACCTCCTCTGATCTTTAACTCCACAGGGGACATCATTATTGCCATTTTACAATAAGAACAATAAAGTCCAGTCAAGTATCTTGCCCAGAGCCCTGTTTAAAGTCCAGGGCAGCCCTGACTTGGCAGTCTTGAATGATTTCAGTGCTATCTAAAGAGCTGGGCTACTTGACTGAAGGCTTGGGTTCTAGTCCCGCTCTACTTCCGGACTTGTGTTTTAGCTTGAGAAGCAGTTCAACCACTTGTTTTCTCTATTTGCAGAAAGAAAATGAAGCACATCGCTAGAATGTGTGCTCTACATTTTTATAACTTTGTGACTTCAGAATGACCAGCCAACAGGAACGCCCTCAGTCCCTAGTTTGGCAGTTAGCACCTCTCTGCACCATCACCTTTCCTTGGAACTGTCCAGGGTAGTAACGCGCCCCCAGTAGGTCTCCCAAGCTCCTGACCCTGCTGTCATCTCTTCTCTCCATCTCCCTGAAGAAGCCTCCGTAGTCCTGTGAAGGAAGGTCTATCTTGGATTAAACATCCGAGAAAGCATTCACCTGTCCAGAGCTTATGCGTGCTCATGACCACCAACACACACTCTGTCAGTGAGTCAACATAAAACCCTGTGAAATGGGTTCAGAGCTGTTTTGTACTTGTGGTTTGAAGACGTAAATCCCTGGTCTAAGGACAGTCGCTAGTAACAGTAGACAGAGTCCAGTCTTGCCAACTTTCCTTCCTGGCATTTGCTAATAAATCATTTTAGCTAACGCACCTTGGGATTCCAGCAGCGCCCTGGCGGTGGCGCCGTAAGACCAGCAAGGGCGGCTGCGGCCTTCGCGTCAAGAGGCCCCCTGCAGCAGCGCGCTCAGCAGCAGGTTTCTGCTCAGCTCTGGAGTTGTGTGAAATGCAGAATGATGGCACAGGGGACAGGTAAGGAATCTCTGCTGACCTCAAGAACAAAAGGAATTCAACAAATTTGTAAAACAGAAAATAACTTCCTGTGGGGGAAAAACAAAGCCCGCGCCCACCCACTTAAGGCCTGGCCTTGGGGCCACTGTCAGGCAGCTGACGCAACAGCCCTACCCACCAGCGTTTCCCCGTTTCAGAGATCTCCCCTGGAAACCAAGCATTGGAGAATAAATAGCGCTCCTGTCTCCTCCATTCACTCCGTGGTTGAAAACTGAGAGACAACGGGGTATAGAAACGCCACGTTTTTCTTAGCCATATATGGCCTTATGAACCTCTGCCTAGGAAATAGAGGGACGGAGGCCAGGGAGATGGCTCGGTGGAATAAGCGCTTCCCTGGCCAGGGCCTGAGTTCAATCCCAGGTTTCATCTCGCCAAAAAAAAGGAAATAAGAGGGAGGAAAAATCCCAGATTCTGCCATTCTCAAAGTGCTAATGGAGACTAACAAAAACAAAAGACCCCAAGTTCATCGAATTATGTCCGAGGGCAACAGCCGTGCAGATCAGACAGCCTCCTGCAGAGAACCGTCCTGTCCACCAGGGGTCTTGGTCTTCGCGCAGGTCTCTTGGTCGCCACTGATTTGATGAGAGGAGAGCACCTGACCGGACGGGAGGCCACCCATTGGCTGGCCAGGAGCCGGTGACCCCCCTTGAGAATCCAAGGAGGAGGCCTGGATGTAGGTGCCTGCTGGGTCCCATGTGGAGCACTGGAGCGAAGTCATACTAACTCCTGCCGCTGATGGTTGGGGCCCCCCTTTTCTTAGTTTTGGGGAACACCACATCCCTCCCAACAGCCCTGTGTTTTTGTTTAAGCTTATTTCAAGTGGGGTTGTGTTGCATGCATTATCTGTAGGAGGCGACACATTTCTGCACGCTGCTTGTCGGAGGTGTAAGAGTTTTTGACATATTCCCCGCATCTGTGGAATCTTCCTTACTGTAGACAAAAACGGGGCCTGTGGATTCAACCCACATCCCATCGGGATTTTTTCTCTCTGAGAATCTCAGCTTCGATTTTAGCAGATGTGCAGGCGGTGACGTCTGCCCACTGAGGCCTTCCTGAGCAGGCACCTGACTAGGTGCGGCGCATGGCGCGAAGGAGCTCGCACACAGCAGCCCCTGCTGCCCTGCGCGGGCCCCTCAGCTGCTCTCCAGCACAGCGCTCACGAAGGTGTGGGAGATTACATCATTCTTGTGGAGCAAAGGAAACCTCCGGAACGGCTCCGTAGCGGGGGAAACATTCTGTTTGGAGCCGGCGGAGCAGGGGACAGCAGGGAACTTGGAACGGGGTATGAACTGGAAGACGGGAAGCCACCTCTGTAGGGAGCGGCAGCCACTGCTGCGCGGAGCCGTGCTGCGCCCCAGGGCGCGAGGAGGAGCAGGAGCACGGGGGCGTGCTGCGCCCCCTCCTGGGCAACACTGGCGCAGGCAGCTCTCACGGCCCGACTGGACACCGCCCAGTTAGGTCCGTTCTGGGGAGATAATCACGGTCCGGCCAGCTCGTCCTCACGCAGGGCACGAGGGCCCCGTGGGGCGCGCTGCTGAAGAGGACAGAGCAGATGTACAGACAGGCAAACCTCAGCTGTGCACGGAATTTGGCCGTTACTGGGGAAACCTTTCTTCTTAGGGTGGGCTGGGGATGTGTTTAAATCACTCCCTCAGGTGCGGCAATATGTCTCCTGACTGGCGGAGAGAAAAAGATTCCCCAGAGTCCTTGGGGTGCTGGGAAGTCAGAAAGTCCGCACTGCCACGGAGCCGAGAGCACCAGGACAGTGTGGTGTCAGGTTGCAGCCGGTGGCTGACAAACACGTCTTGAGGGCCCGCTTAAGGCCGAGGATTGTTGAGCATCCCTGGCACTCAAAACAGTTTCTGCCCTTAAGAATCCGAATCCTGCGCTGGCCAATGGCCCAGAAACAGGGTTCAGCCTTGGCCCATTCTAACCGCCGTGCCCACTCCCTGCCTGTCCCCTGCACCAGCCACAGTCCCGTGGCAGGGGAAGGAAGACCGAAGTGGCCAAGGTCTTGCCCTATATTCTCCTATTGGCCTTTGGTGTTTGCAGCGCCAGGACTGCTGTGAGCACAGCGGCCCGGCTTGTCCAGAGTGACATGGGGCCACTTGTGGCTGCTCCTCCCTCTGCTGCCTCTAGTCTTCCCTGATGGCCCCTGTGGGGCCAGCAAGAGCTGCTGTTTTGTGATCACATATACCATCTTCCTGTCCCTTACCCAGTAAGTGGAGGTGGCCTCCACCATTGCTGGCTATGTTTAGAGAGAAGAAAGTCTGTTAAGGACCTGCAGCCGCAGATGCAAAATTACCTGATGCACATATACATGGCCTCACTCCAGGACAGGATGTGGGAGAAGTTCAGCTGCAGTGGTATTGTGACCTACACCGGGCAGAGAAACCCTGAGCATGATGGGCAGCCAGGCACCTGGCTGTGGAACCGAACTCGAGGAGATAGCAGTCAGCGCCAGGGCTGCAGGAGACCTGGGTGCTGGACGGCTGCAGTGACCCTGGATGCTGCTTCTGCAGAGGTCCTCAGATTTGTCCTTGCCAACTGCCTTCTGAAGAGACTTGAAATGCCTGTGATCAGGACCGGACCCTTCCATTCCCTCATCTAGTGGGGTGCAGCAGTGCTCTCATCTTCCAAGATTTCTAATAAATGGATTGGATTTCTCGGCACCACCCCACCCCCATCAAATCTTGCATCTTCATGCATATCGCCAAATGTAATGTATAACCTAGATCTTGGTTGTTTGGATTTTTTTTTTTAATGTATTTAGTACGGGGTCTCACTACACAGATCAGACTCACAGTGATCCTCCTGTTTTCAACCTCCCAAGTGCTGGGATTATAGGCATGTGCCACCATGCCTAGTCTCATTTTCATCTCAGGATCAAATCCCAGTCCCTGAACCTGCCTAAACAGGCACTTTGGTTCACTGAGGTATCTGGCCAAATCCTGGATTTTTCTTTCCTGTCCAGCCTTCCCTTATTTCATCTCCAAGTTCTATGGAGCGTGTAGGAGAGCCATTTCCTCAAAGCCCTTTGAAGCGCAGAGGAACTAGTGTCTCGAATCCTCTTTTAAAAATGAAATAGATAAGGGAGATGAGGTTCTAATCCAGTTCATTGTGCAGCTCTTTCCAGACTGGCTTTGCCATTGAAAAGTCTCCCAGGTGGCACTGCACTCGCCTACCCAGTGAGTCCTCCCAGAGCAGGTCTGAGGCTTAAGTTGGGCAAGGCTGGGGGGCACCACCTTGCGACTGTGACAGCCAGGGGAACATGCTCAGGCATTACAGGGCCCGGCTATGAAGCAAAGGCCAGCAAAACATCACTTACATAATCATGAACAAAGAGGAGCGATGTTCCAGAGTTGAAGCATTACAGTAAATAAGATTCTTGCTGAGACATAAATAAGACCCAAGGATCCTGGCTTGCTTTGGTTTCATCCTGATGGTATTCAAATCTTTTAACCTTTTTGGATGTGTGGTCCTAACAAAGCATAGCTGACTTTGGCCCGCCATACCTCAGGTCATTCTCTTTGATGAAGGAGGGAAAAGCTTAGCACACTGCTGAGCTTAAAAACAAACTACAGAAATCTCCTTTTTTGTCTCAGAGAAGCTGCCAATATGATAGTTACTTAGCAATGGGAACGTTCGGCATTCATTGTCAACATCACTTTCAGTGGACATTTCTGGTTAGTTTTTGTTTTATTTTTGTTTTGTTTTGTTTTATTTGTTTTTTGATACCAGGGATTGAACTCAGGACCTTGTGCTTGCCAGGCAAGCACTTATTTTCCCTGACCCCTCAGTGGGCATTTCTGAACACACCCACTAGAAGTCCTTGGCCTGACAGTTATAGCTTTGTATAAAGTTTTGAATAAATTCCTTGATGTTACTTTTTCCAGAATTGTTTCCCCTGCCCTCTCAGTAGACCTCAAGAGAATCTTGCTGTTCTGCTACCTCTACCTAACTCTTGCCTCATGCTTCCCTACTCTAGACGCAGGACTGAGATGACCAGGTCCTGCTGCCAGGTGAGACCGTGTTTCCTGGCTGGCAATGGCTCTGCCTGGCCTGCAAAGCTCCCCTGCTTCTTACTCACTTTTGCTGATAAACTCACATGAAATTTGAATGTTCACAAGGGGAGAATAAAAGGCACAGGCAAGGCAAGGAGTGCTATCGCTCTGCAATCAAGAAATGGAGCCATGACACCTGCCTGCCGGGTGTCAGCACTGTGACCTCGGGGGAGGGTCTTGCTTCTTGTTCCTCAGTTCCCTCATTTGCAAGATGGAAAGGACAGTGACAGAGCTGCTATGAGGCTGAAAGAGTGAGCCGTGTGGAGCACCTGACAGCCTGCAGGATAGGAAGCACTCCAAAGGCTAGCTGTCATTCCAGAGGAGAGAAGGGTTAAAAACTTATCCTAAATGAAGAGAGGTGTTCAAGAAATTGCTAGCAATTTCAACTTGCAATAAAACTTAGGGCAAAGCAGCATCAACAAAATGAAGGCTGGCCAAATAGCTCAGCAGATTAAAGCACCTGCTTAGGCAGATGTAGGGGCCAGGATCCCACACTGGCCTTTTTTTTTAAATGGTGGTACCAGGGATTGAACTCAGGACCTTGAGCTTGCCAGGCAAGCACTTATTCCACTGAGCTATCTCCCCAGTCCAATACCAGCACTTGGAAGGCTGTAAATAGGAGGATCACTGTGAGTCCAATCTATGCAGTGAGACACTGTACACCCTGTCCTAAATGCAAAAAAAAAAAAAAAAAAAAAAAA
>PVKA01006647.1:67231-82558 GCA_004027165.1 Ctenomys sociabilis | reverse complement strand
AACCAATAAGTGTCAGACATGTTCTTTGGCACGGTTTGTATGGGCCCTACAATAAATTTGATATTTCTAAAGACGGAATGTAAAAAAGAAAAAGTGAAACATCATTAGATTTTTGGACATTTAGTTAAATACACTTACACAACTACCCATTTCCTCTCATATAAAACAGAAAGAAATATTATGAGCAGCAAAGACCCTTTGGTGATTTAACTTGCACTATATTGTTTTTGTAAAGTTAAACATGTTTTCCTGTATTTATTTGCATTTCAGTTTGCTGCTGCATGAGGGACCCCTTCCTGTTTATTCTTGCTCAGTAGTCTGGTGAATAGTTTTTCCTCTGTATAAGAGATTTTACTTCCTTCCCTTTTAATAATACAAGAAAGTACAATCTCACACATATTATACTGCATATTTTTCTTCATTTTGGATTTAAATGCTAACTATATCATGTTTTCTATTTAGATATTTTACACTTTGTATAAACTTTGTATGTTTGATTTCATGGTTTTTCATTTAATTCTTTCTAAATGTGATGCTACCTTTAGATGGACCATTTCTTCTTCAAGATCATACTAAAGTTTCTTTTGGTAAATTAAACTAGTGATCCTTGTATATAAGTGCATGAAAAATCAAGAGCATCAATAAGATAGCCATTGATCATAAGTAGATTTTCAATTAAAATGCATTAAAATAAAACAAAACTTAAAATTTGGGCTGGTGAGATAATTCAGTAGACTAAACACCTGCTTTGGCAAGCTCAGGGACCAGGGTTTGACCCCCAATTCAGCACACTGCACCAGCCCTATCCCCGGGGCATGTTGAGCCAGTGACTGAGTCTGGGTGTAGTGGCATGTGCCTGTAATCTTAGAGCTGGAGGGGCTGAAAACAGGAGGATCACTACCAGCCTGAGCTGTGTAGTGAGACCCTATACCAAATACACCGGACACATAAAATGAAAATACTACTACTAATAACAGCAACAATAAAATTTACTCCCTCAGTTGCACTATCCACAATGAAAATGTTCAACAGCCATGTAAAGCTAGTGATTATTATTTTAGAACTAGCAGACACATAGGTTTTTCCATTGTCATAGGAAAAATCTTTGAGCATTGCTTCTGGAATACTGTTAGGTGCTCCAGTTCCCTAGGGGTATGATAAGTAGAAGGGCCTGACTTAGATGATGTTGCAGGCTGCCCATTTGTGTCCTTCCCAAATTCTTATGTTGCAACCACAGCCCCAATGTGCTACCATTTAAGGACATACAATTGAGGGAGTAATTAGGCCATGAAGCTGGAACCTCCATGTGGGATTAGTGCTTTTTGGAGAACTGAGAGATCTTGCCCCTTCCTCCTTGTCTCTGTCCCCTAAGGGATTACGAAGGGAACCAACACCAAGCCTTCCCTCTGGCATGCTTGTCTTGGGCATCACCCTCATACTGTGGCGGGCTTCTGTCCTTCACACTTCACCCATTTCTGCAGTTTAAGCTGTTCAGTGCCATCTCACTACAGCCCAGATTTAGGCTGCAAAAAGCTCTGGACTTCTGGTTATGTAACAGGCCCTTGACAGAAGTTTGTAATGTGTATATACATTTTTTGCTATGTATAATTTCATTGCTTATTGATATGTGTCGTTATCGAGTGATATATATATATACAATATATAAATATAAATATATATATATATTTATATATATATATATAAATTTTCTTGGACATCTTAACCTCTTCTATTGATTTATAGTTATCTTTTGTTATAATAGTGCTGTGAAATCAATGTAGCTTTGCAGTACTTGAATATTTAGTCAAGAGTGTATGTGCCATTAGCTTTTCAAATGACATCAATGTCAATTTTATTTAAATTGAAGTTATATTAGCTGTCATGAACTTAGTAAAGAGTAATTGCTTATCAGATTAATTCTTTGTATTCCAGAAAAAGGAACTTCTTTCTTTGCCAAGATCAGCTTTTATGTTTGTATGGACTAAATGTTTGCATTTCCTCAAAACTCATATATTGGATGCAGTCACTAATGTGAGAGTATTTGGGTGTGGGGCCCTGAACAAGTAGTTAAATTTATAGAAGGTTAATGATCTAAGATCTCTGCAATCAGGTGAAGATTTTTATAGGAAACAGGAAACCAACCAATTTCTCTCTTTCTCTACTTCCCTGTCTGTTTCTGCCTCTGCCTCTGCCTCTGCCTCTGCTTCAGACTCTGTCTCTGTCTCTGTCTCTGTCTGTTTCTGTCTCTCACACTGTCTCTCTGTTTCTGTCACTCTCTGTCTCTGTGTCACTCTCTGTGTCTCTTTCTGTGTGTGTGTCTCTCTCTCTCTTTCTCTCCCCCTTTTTCCCACTCTCTATCCATCTTTCTTTCTCCCACTCTCAGCCAATATTAGAAAGTACATCTTAAAAAACAGAAAATGAACCTACAATATATATATAAATGGCAATGGAATACCCATCTCTGATGAAAGCAAACAAAAAGGGGATACAAATGAAGACTATATATATATATATGTCTGTATGTACAAAATAGCTAGCATAGATATACAGATACTTTCTCCTAGTTCAATAGGAAGAAAATTTTGAACTAATAATGTTTAGACAAGATATCATATGCATCTTGTACCATGAATAACTACTACAAAGACAACAATAAGCAATGTATTATTATTATAACTGACCTACTAACCTGTTTTGAAACTGTCTCACTGCTACTTCTTTTTCAATAAAATTATTTTAAAAAATAAGAAATAAAAATTTAAAAAATCAGAAAATTGGCCTTCATCAGGAACTAAATTTT
The DNA here is from genome assembly GCA_004027165.1 of Ctenomys sociabilis. Lineage (NCBI taxonomy): Eukaryota > Metazoa > Chordata > Mammalia > Rodentia > Ctenomyidae > Ctenomys > Ctenomys sociabilis. The sequence continues at coordinate 79,758 of PVKA01006647.1, read as the reverse complement.
TAGCCCCTTAATTTTGGACTTCTATCAGTTATAATTGTGTAACCTATTCAGTCTGTGGTAATTTGTTATAGGCTTCTGAGCTGAAACATTATTCCACAATATTTTTTTTTCCTAGATAAGATTCTTGTGTTGTATTTTCAGATGATTTTCTTATAGAATTGTCATGATTTATAGTCTGTTCTAAATTGTTTGCTTTGGATTTTTCATGTATAAAACCTACTGAATTCCTTCAGAAAGATTTTATTTTGTGAGTGCTTGGATTTGGAACCAACTATTTCTATTCTTAAATATTTATTCCTAGCTTTATTAGGAAAAATTATTTTACATTTATTGTATAAGCACTTTGAATTTTCTGCTTGTGTAGAACATGCCATGGGTCTAAAGTAATGCATTTATTGGAACAAACTTCCAGCACAGGATAGATGTAATCTCTATGCCGGGACCCCAGTAACAGAAAGGAGTGAGGTGCATTTTGAAGGAGCCTCACACAAGCACATATAAAATATAATAGACATATTTAGTATGAAGAATATTCATAATTTTACTTTTAGTGAGTCACTAGATTTTTGTAATCTGGAGAATAAGCATCTATTTTTGACTATAGTACTTAGAATAAGCTACCTGAGTACAAAAGGATAGCCTTATAGGGAACAGAAAACAAGACAGATTTCTTTCTTTTTCTCCCTATCTCCATGTTTTCGTATATGTCTCTGTCTGTCTCTGTCTCTTTTTCTCCCTCTCTCTCTCTTTCGCTCTCTCTCCCTCTTTGTCTGTCTTGAGTAGATATCATCCATTCTGACCAAAGATAGAACTGCTTGGCGTGATGGTATCTGATCCAATAGACATGTACATAACTTACCAATGTCTGTTGGACAAAGTGAAGACTGATGTCTGTGTTTTACCATAAGTTTCTTGCAAAAAGAAGATTCTTTTTCTCTTGCTACTGTCCACCCTTGACACTGTAAGTGTAGTTTGTGTACACGTTATTATTAGACTATAAATCTCCATAAGATTTCTAGTACCCTGGACCACTGAGTGCCCTGGATCCTGGGGCACCCGTGTTGCCGCTGCTGCTCCGTGACCTCTAGCACTTACATGTTATTTACACTGACATCTATATTGTCACCAGCAGGACTCATGAGCAGTATATGATTCTCACTCTACTGAGACTTTCACATCATGATGTTACCAGAAAACTTATAACTCCTGACTGATGGGAAGAAGATGAGCTCTTATACCAGTGGAATTGGTTCACTGTCGCAGAGGGATCAATCAACTCTGTAAGCTAAGGGCAGAATAAATAATGGAAAGTTTGTACATCACAGGAAAACCCAGGAACATTTTGCTATAAATTATGACATGAATTTAGAGAGTCCCTTCATGTTGTATTTTAATAAGTACTTTAAGGGCAGTGGATTGCTTTTTGTTAATTCTTATATTTCCGATCTGAGTTGCTTTTCTACAACAAGTACCCTTTACCATGTGGCCAAGTTTTCAAATAAGAAACATTTTCAAGGCTGTGGCCTTCTTTCTGTGTTTGAGCTCATGGAAGGGACATACATATCCACTTCCTCCACCTGAGTAACAGGAAAAAGCTGCACTTCACGCTGATACAAAAACTTTCCATGACTAAAAGTCATGAAGCACACAGTGACTAGTTTTCTGTGCATACAGAGGTATCTATGTATTTTATCACAATATGCAAGAACTAAAACACCATATTTCACTTGCCTGAGTGATTGGATTCTTTGCATTCTTCTACTCCTGCTATAAGTATTTTCAACTTCAATTTTGTTTACAGCATTTTAGTCTGGATACCACTGAAATGAAATTCTGTGTTTGGTTTTAAGATGATTTGGAAGAGTATGCAATGCTTTCTTGTTTCATTCAATAATATCTAAAGAAATAATTCTGGACATCAATCCATGGAACTTCTGTATGGTAATTCATCTCTGAGGGAAAAACTTTCCAGTTAGCAAGTGCTCAAGCCGAGAATGAAGAGTGTGGAATTGAGAAGACAAGGTTGGTATGACACAATGGCCCCCAAGACCTATTCTCTGATCAGAAAGGGAGGAAGGCAGGAAAATAAAGGAGGGAAGGAAGAAAGGGGTGCAGTATCAGAGGAAGCAGGGAAGAAACAGGAAGGATGGGCAGACAATACGATATAGTTTCTTAAAGTTGTAAATATTCAATTTAAAAGACATAGTATAAATATGCTCTCTATTCTTTTAGGATAAAATCCCCAATATTTTTTGAAATTTTAGGTAAAAATGGCAATTTCTTTTTACACTGGACAGCTATGTGTCAGCCTTTCCTCAGTGTTGAGTACTCTGGTGCAGGTAGGAGTCTGAGTGACAGAGAATCTGGATGTTGGCCAAAGCTGAAGGGACTTGCAGAGCGCTTGGAGAAATTTGTCCTAACCCTAATGAGCAAAGGAGTGTGGCTGGGAAGTGGAAGTCAGTCATTTTGTTTATCTGTGTATTGGTTTTCTTATGTGTAAAAAGTGGCCTCTTGCAGTTTCCAAGCTCTGAGTAGTTTACAGTACTGCCCCCCAAACCTGATAAAACTCTCAACTGTGGTAAAATATTTCCACTCCATAAAATGTCTTTCTAAGGGCCAACCACATAGCTCAGGGAATTAAAGCTCCTTCAAGCAGGTACAGGGCCCCAGGGTTTGATCCTGGGGCCTGCCGTGCTGGCCCCGCCCTCTGGGGCACCTTGAGACAGCGATTGAGACTGGGCATGGTAGCACAGGCCAGTAATCTCAGCGCTTGGGAGGCTGTAACAAGAGAATCACTACTTGTCCAATCTAGCAGTGAGACCCTGAACACCCTGTCGGCCCTTCCTTAAAACAGAAAACAATATCTCTCACGTTATTTCCCTATAAAGAACCTTTGTCAACTTTGCTTATGGGCTGAAAGACAACTTTTGTGAGGACACTTCTGAACCAAATACAGTGATACATGAGTAACACCAGTAAACCTCTTGGTAACAGTGTGGTAGCTGGGCTAGACTGGAAGTGGTACTTGAGGCAGTTTCCTAAAATACACTGAGGTTTTAGGTCTTTCTTGTGGCAGAGAAAGAGACAGCAAGACAAAGACAGAGATGGAGAGAAATGATGGACAGAGGTGGAGAAGGAAGGAGAGAAAGAACTGGAGAGACAGCCATGTGGCTTTTGATCTTCCCAGTGGCAACACCCTTGCTTTGTCCCTCTCTTCAGTTTTCCAGAGCACTTACTTCATAACTTTAAACAGAAATTCTTCTCTATCCAAAAAGGAGAGGGCAAAAAATCAGGAAGTAAGGAATGAACTTTAAGAACACACTTTACAGCATATGGAACCTGAAGACTGATGGTAGTGCAATGTGGTGATTCTATCTTTGCATAGATAAGAAAAACAAAATTTACCAGATCATAGCACAGGCTCAGATGGCATTTAAGACTGAAGAAGGTGAACTTAAATTTATTATTAATTTTATGGTCAGGTGATACTTGAAAAATCACTTTGCACACAGTGCACATTTCTCTAAGAAATTATTTATGAATCTAGTTGTCTACCTATTAGGAAAATCAGTCTGTGAGTGAAGGTCATTTGTAATATGAATTATTGGCAAAAAAATGAGGGGAAAATTCTAGTCACTAGCAAACGACAAACACATTTTCCTTCTCATAATTGATACTCTTACTCCAAATTAAGCAGAAACTGACTGTTGTCACTCTTACAATATTCGAAAATGAAAAACTTTTTTTTTAAATTTACAGTTTGCTATTTGCTCCTAGGTAAAGCTAGCCAGATAAAGACTTAAGATCTCATGGACACACACACATACACACACAGAGACCCACATACTCTACTCACACGTATATATTTTTGTGTATGTTCAGACATACATGCACACACACAAGTCATGACATTCTGCATAAATCACCTGTATATATTCAATAGCATATTGAGAAGAATAGGTAGGAAGAACAAGAGAGTGAGAAAATCATTTCAGTGTGGAGGCTATAGAGGGAATGGCACACAGGGTAATTACTTCACATATTATTTTTGCTAAAATAAACGAACGCTCTGAGGGAGACCTTTGTTCCACGTCCGTGTGTGCTGTGCGTGCTCCTTCCAAGCGGGCTTAGTTTTGTTCTCATGCCACGGGAGCAGGTGGCACGAAGCTGTTTTGATGAGGTGTAAATGCTCCTCCCCTCTTTCCCCAAGCAGCAGCCCCAAGTACGTCAGCAGTAATTGTGTGCGTGGCTGCACTGTGCAAGCAGGGTGGAAGCAAAACTGATATCAAATAAGGGTATCAAACTGAGATCCGGATGTTCCTTTTAAGTTGTTGTTCATTTTTAGTGGCCTCACCCGGGTGAAAAGCTTCTCACTTAAGCACCCTGTGTAGTCGGAAGAGTCATTCTTTATGGATTTCTGTTTTTCTACTCCAGAAGAACAAAACTGATGCCACAGTGGGATTTCTTTACCCTCTTTTCATTTTATTATTTACTGACAGACTTCAGCTCAGTTTGATAAAAAAAGAGAGGTTCTCTTGTTTAGATGTGAGGCCTTTAATGAGGATAGGAGACCCCAGGGAGCCCAAACCCAAAGTAGAACGATGCTGCTTTCGGGTTTGTTACCATTTCTTCAGTTGCTTCTTCTCCCTTCCCCAATGGGCCTAGGGAGCAGGAACTATCCAAGGTGCTAACATGCCAGCAGCTTTGCCATTCAGCCCAGGCGAACTGCAGAAGCAGAAGAGAGAGATGACTGCTTATTTCAGAAGGTAGGTTCTTTGTTTCAGAATCCCTGATTAATCAGCAGCAGCATCAACAGACTAAGGCAGCTGGAGAGGAGAGGGAGAAGCAGGAAGGGAGGGAGTCAGGGGAAGGGAGGGAGGGAGTGGAGCGCGAGCGAGAATGAGAAAGAGAGAGAGAGAGGGAGCTGGTTGTCACGGGGGAGGGACGATGCCACAAGCTAGGCTGCTCTAAACCTTCTGTACGTAAGTGACAAGGAAAAAGAGCATCTTTTTGGATGAAAGGACACATGTAGAGAGAAGGTGTCTGATTTTTTTGGTTTTCATTTATTTTTGTCTCCACAGAATATAATCAAATGAGGTACCTTAGCCAGCCTGGTGATTGCTTTGGGTCTTGCAATCATCTGTGTAGCAAAGTGGGTAAAATCGTCCAATTTCTCCCGTGCTGGACCTGGAAGGGGAGAGACTGCATCTGCATCTCCACCCAGTAGCTATGCCCTCCTTTCTCTGAATGTCGATTTAAGGAAGCGAGCACCTGTCTGCGGCCACCACATCTTCTTAGCAAACTTTAAAGGCCATTTTATCTGATAGGAGAAACATCAAGAATGCTCTGATTTCTAGGGACACAGAATCTGGGATGTGACACTTCCCGTCCTCCTACAATGCACTTTAACTGAAGAAAAGCTGAGCTAAACTGCAAGTTGATTTCTTATGGTGCTGGATCACTCCTTCAGAACTGCCCTGAGACCAACGTGAGCAGCAAGGGCTCTGGCAGAGACGAGCCACCTTCCGATCATTGCACTTAGCTCTCCCTGGGGACTTACATTTTGGTATGTATTTCATTTTTCAGATTCTCTAAGCATGCCAATTGAATACAGCACTACACAGATCAAGCAGTCTGGTTATAAAAATGGAATGGATTTTATAGTCAGAGATACTTAATGCTGAAGTTTACATATTATATTAGGTGGAGCAAAAATACAGGCACAGTGTAGGCATCCACAGCTTTAGGGAGCCTCAGGCTATTTTTATTCCCTTGCCCACTGAGTTCCATTACCATGGAAATGGTTAAACTGGGTTTTCATTAGTAAAATAAGCCATGTTGAATTATTAACAACATTGAAAATATTTTCCAGGGTATTAATTCAAGCATTCAAGTTCTGCATGCTAGCTATTTATCTCCTATTCCATACCATGAATATTTTACCAGAGTCTCTTAATAGATTTGTGGCAGCGAGATCCCGATTTTGCATTCACAGAGAAAAAGACACAGTATCACAAAAAATGTCAAACTACCAGACATATACCAAGGCTGACACTGCTTCTCCTGACTAATCAGACATGAACTTCTTTGAGAAACATATTTTCATATCACACAATATGTAGAAGGTCTCATTCATCTCACCATCATCAATATTTTCACTGAACTTTAGGTGGAGTTATTTTCACTTGAGACATGTATTTGTGGTGTTGGAGTGTCTCCATTCTGATATTTCTATGATATTTGAATATTATAAGAAATGTAGGTGTTTCATGCTACCTTCAGTAAGGTTGTACAATCAGAATGAGAAATTTTAAAGTTGCATCCTACAAATGCATTTTTCTAAATATATTTAGAAAACAAGGGTGATTAACCAAAGAATTTACAAGGTATCATCTTAGAGAATTAATCATCAGATACTGTGGATTATTAAACATAGAGCAAGAATGGAATTTGACTCTACTTCTAATTTCACATATTTTAGGCACCATTTCCACTTTTTAATACATATTTCCAAGTACTAACTGCACAAATTAAGAGAGAAATGTGAGCCATAGACACAGAAATGATTTTCTTTTCCTATGGAAAGTGTAACATATGTGATCTAATTCAGCAGAGACAGAAACTCTGGGGAAAACATTATCAATTTGGAGAATTGGTGAAAACTGACCTGAGAAAACATTACAACTTCAGAAGGGCTACAACAAAGTCAAAGAGCTTGAAGCATCTAGAAAGTTTAGAGAAAGACATGTACAAATTCCAGGAAATGGAACCTTGGCTATTGTTTGAAGTCCATGAATCAGCCGCGGGCTCTCAGTTCAATTAGATGATTATATTGTAGCTCCAGTCAGCAATTTATTAAACTGACTGTATCCACTCTTCAAATACTGCCTTGTAAGCGTCTGGAGCCAACTGGCCCACGGTTCCAACAAGTACCTAAGCCACTAGCACTTTGTAAAGCCACTACTATTAATGGAGAAAGAGATGTGTATTCTCTTAAACCATAGAGAAGAGGCACTGTGAGAATATGGTCGTGGAAAGAGACACGTGATATTTTGTGCTGCCACTTATGAATGATCTCTGCCCATTATGCCAACTTGTGAAAGAGAGATAGCAAAGAACAACTCCCAGCAAAGTAATCTGCTTTCTGAGAAAAAAAGCAATCAGTGTCTTTGTAGTTCCTTCAGCAGGCTTTCTTGGTTGTAAATTCCACATTTCCCATTTTGGGCAGAACAGCTGCATTTTGATGATAGTGAGGATAAGAAAATGAGCATGATCATTTGTGGGCTTGGGGATAACACTTTAAGCATAATCAAAGTACCATGATGAGCCAAATGTTTGACAGATGATAAGATCTCATAAGAAAAGAAATTGTTACAGTTCACATTGGTTATGGAGTATAGTGAGGCTATCTCATTCAGTGATTTCACCCTACTCTGTGAAGTCATCAAATTCTAGGTATTAATTAGCATGATTTTAACATATATATGAATATTGACTACAAATAATTACATTTCATACACAATATGTTTTTGAATTGTCCAAGTGTGTGCAGGAACGTAAAAAGACTGCCTTTTTCCTGCTGACCAATAACAAAAATCGTTGTTAAAAAATGTTTTGAGAAACTTTTATTGGCTCAGTACTACTTGGCAAGATATGACTCCATCTCAGGGAGAGCCACACTGATGGCAGTGGGAGGGAAAATTAAGTTTTAAAAACTCAAATTGTTATAAAATATTTCAGCATTAAAGCAAGTGTTTCAAAACCTCATAAAATATAAAGCATGGGGACTAGAAACTTTCTCATGTGCAAATGCAATGGAAGCATACACGTGAAGTGAAAGGAAGATGCTTAGAAGACTTGTATGAATTACATTCTTCCTGTTTAATCACAGATGCCATTACACTAATGATCCAAGATTGCTTTGGCCTTACTCTTTCCATCAGTTCCTCTGGTAGAGTTAACCATAGACTGAAACTTAGGAAGCTTCCTAGGGAACTTCTGTCTTACAAAGTACTTCCCTCCCAAACCCAAGTTTTTTGTTCTTCGACCATTTAGTAGAGGTGGCAAATGTACAGGTAGATGGAGTTGTACCAATGTTACATCACAGAGAGAATAGTTTTAGAAGGAGGCCAATTTAATTTTGAGTCAACCATTAGAAATCAAAAAGAACCAGCACCCCTAAGACTGGAATGCTTGTCACTCACAAGACCCTAGTACATGTAGACCTCTGCTTTGGTAAATACAAGTGTCAGGTCCATTGTGAGTCCTGCTGACACGTTACTATATATAGTCATCAGAGCCAGGCTTTTTGGAACTGAAGTGGTTGATATCACAATGCATGGAATTACACTAGTGAGGGAATTTGTTCTGAATTATAAGCAAAAGGAATTGAAGTGATCAAATATAAATGGGAGGGAAGTTGACATGACACATATTTATCCACTCTCTGCACATCTTTTCTTCTATAACAGCCTTAACTAATCAAAAGTCATTTGTGTCATAGGGAAGTTAATATGGACAAGGGCTGCTACTACATTAAAATCCTTTGTAAACTGAGACCACACAAAATTGATACCTTAATTGACAAATAATATACTCTATGTAATGTATGATTTGATTAAATTTAATAGCATATATATATATATATATATATATATTCTTTGTTTACTTTACTTTTAACAGTGAATATCCTGAAGTGTCAGAGCTTTTGTGTTCCTTTCAGAAGTTAAAGAAAGAAAAAAATGAATTCTTAAATTTTATGTTCTTTGAATTCCAATTGGGCATAATTAGTTTGTTCCCCAAGTGCACATAAAGGCTAGCTTTACATCTGTGGAAGCAATTGTAAAGAAAATAAATGTTAATTTAAGCTCTAGGTCCAGTGTTGGTGAGAACGTGATGGTTTTGGACAAAAGAAAATCGTGAACTGCTTAAGTCAATGCAAAGTTAAATGCTTGGATAGGGTGGTGCGAGTTCCGTGAGTTTAGTAGGGTGTTGTGGTGCAGTGGAGTGAAGAAGCACATTTGGAGAAGGTAACAATACTATGCAAGTCATACTTGGGAAGGGTGTGGTCAGCAGGGCTCGGGATAAGCAACAAAGTGCTAGAAGAAAGGAAAGGAAAGCTGAACAGGTAGTCTCCATTTGTTTTAAAGCCAGTTTCTGTAGCTTTTATACTCTTGTTCACCACTGTACAGTTCTATACACAGTAAGTCAAACATTAAACAGAAGAAGTCTCTTGTGAACATAGAATACACTTGTGGAGAAAAGATACAAAGGGAAGACATGAAGTTCTATGTGGCTGGTGTAGAGATTCAGGTGGTTTCCCAGAAAGATCCCCTGGCATGAACTGTACATTTTGGCTGTAAATTCTGAAAAATATTTACAGAATATCATAGTATTTGGATTTATAACTTACATATGAAGAAAACATTTCCACCTTTACAATAGACCAGACACTACAGTTTTTAACCATAGCTTCAGGAGAGCAAATAGCTGAGGTTAAAACCTCCAATTCATTTGGAGCAAAGCTGGCTGCACAGATTCACTGCCACACCTAAAGGACTCCAAAATCTCACCCACTCTGGTGCCATCATTCTGCGTCCTAATTAGAGATGCAGCCAGGTAGCTACTTGCTCACTGGTACATCTAGAGCTGTGGCCTTGAGATGCAGACCTCACTTGCCTCTTAACGAACACAGACCTCTAAAAATGCCACCTGAGTACCTGGTGCTGAAGTCCAGCCTTCGTGAAACCCTTGCGAACAGATGACATGAGTGGGGCATGAATTAGCTCAATTTGATAGCCAACATTCAAGCTATATCTAAGTCTTTGATGGTATAGGACCTATTTGTTCAATGCCTATCTTAGCGGTAAATATGTCTTTCTGAAAAGCAAACAGATTTATGGTCTTGTTTGCTTTCATTCCACCAGGGGGAAGCAGTTGTACCAAGGAAAGTAACACAAAGTTCGCTTATCTTTAGTGGGCCAAAGAAACAAATGGGTTTCTGTTAGCACAGAAATCCTATTAGCCCAGCAGGGCTACATCTGAGGGCTTAAGAGATGGGATAAACTTCATGGTCCACAGGTGCTACTTCTCTAGATGTGGACAATGGAGATCATAGGCAAGTGAAGGGCAAGTAGCACTTGGTTGGTGGAGAAGTGTGTCCATTCCTATTTTGTCCACTGGTGCATCTGTGACTAAGGATGTCGATCTACTCAAATATTCTTTGAAACAGATGTGTTTCAAAGTAAAATTATATTGATTAAAGAGTTATATTCTTATTGAACAATCTTATGAGCAATTAGGAATTAGGCAAAACATCAAATAGTAGTGTTAGTTACTGATCGTTATGATCATATAATTTAACACATGGCTTCATTTTCTCACTGAACCCTCAGAACACAGGTCTGCTCCATCCTCCATTATTATCTCAACGTGGAAGACAGAGCTTACCTATGTTAATTACTCTACAGAACATCATAGACCCAGAAGCTTGTTACTTTGGGGCCACACCCCAAAGGTTCTCATCATTGTCCATCAAGGCTGTCCCACATCCTCCCCTGCACAGCACAATAGATATGCTCTCCAAACATTGACCTGGCTCTAGGCAGTTCTTTGTATAGTCCAGCCTGCACTTGAATTCACAGTCCTCTTGCACTGCCCTTCTGCATGGCAGGATTATAGGTAAAAGCCACTATGCATACTGCCTGATCCATCTCTCAGGACTGTGTGCAATTGTTGTCAAGTGGTCCTTATTTACCATTAAAAGTCATACAAGTACAACAAGTCCGACCAGCTAATGATATTCACCTGAATCAGTGCCCTCACCAGAAAATATACAGTTAAATATTATTCACTTATTCTGCAGTGTGGAAAGAAGAAGTGAATAATCACTCAGACATCACTCTGACTTCATTAGTGTCTGATACTAAACAGTTCCTCAATTAATACTTGAATGTTCCCAGGATTAGTTACTTCTATAGAATCAGATGACAAAAGCATTTATACCAAAACCAATCCTACTTTCAAACTGTTGAATTTTAGTAATTTTGTGGTTGGGTGTCATTTCAAAAATTTTCATCTCCATTTAAAAATCATATGACTTTCTTTGGTGTAAATGTTTTGTATTAACATTATTTAATATTTTGGGATGACAAGCAGAAGTTTTATGCTTCAGAAATCAAACTCAGGACTTTATGCTTGCTAGGCAAGCACATGCTGCTAAGCTATCTCTCTGGCTCCAAACATTATTTAAAAGCCAGCAGATTTGAAAAACAAGCTATAAAGGTTACTAATGTTTGCTGATTAAGAATTAACCTTGTTAATACATGGACTATAAAATGTGTACAATTATTTGTGTCATTTGAATTGGGAGGAAATTTCAGGGAAACAATAAAACTCTTTGGATAATAATGCTTCATAGATATGAAGCTTCATAGATATGAGTTTGCTAGAGGGCAGAGTAGGAATGATCATCTGCAGCCTGAGGCATTGTCTCCAGCCCCTTGTGATGTTAGCTTGCCTTACATAACTAGGATAAAATTAATAGCCATAAAGCTAGGCAGATCTGTTTTTGTAATACAGGCACTTGTAGTCCTGAAGCCATTGGTGAAAGTGAGTTCCTGATAAAATCATGTTCAATCCATCTGAGAAATATTTCCTTGTTTCCTCCCATACAAACTGCAATTATTTGCAACAGTAATTTCATCTTTCAGTGCATGTATACCACTCAAGCTTCTGATCTGATGGGATGATATTAAAATACAATCCAATTACATTATATAGTTGGAATTAAAAGATCATTTCATCTCTAACCCACTAGGGCTTAAAAACAAACAAAACATCATACAAATTTCACATAACAAAAATATTAAGTCAACAAATGACTGCATCCAGGCTCTGTGTGTATGCACTCCTTTGAGGAAGAAATTCTTAACTTCAAACATAAATTAACTGGCAGCTGAAAGGCTGATAAATTCGGATGAGAAATGAATTTCTGTAGCTACAACTTTGGTTATGAAATATGATGTAGTTTAAAAAGAGAAAGGTATTGATTTGTAATAGAAAAGGTGAAAGTCTAGGCTTTCTAAATTAAGTAGACTCATATATTCAAAATACATTTAAAAGACTTGTGAAGAAAGTAAAAGATATGAGGTAATTTATAACTTTAACTGGACAACGTTTTCCCCTAGGTGACTGGTTTTGATCTTTTACATCTTAATCTTATTCAGCTATAACAGTTTAAACTTTAATTACCTAAAAGAATAAATTTGTTTGTATGTAATTCATTTAGCTTTGTTTCTACTAATTCATTTGATTAAGGCACGATTTCGCTAAATCTTTTCTGCAATTACTTGGAAACTTCCTTGTCAAGACATGAAGAGTTTCAAAATCTGCTTGCTTATACATCCATTCACATCCATCCATCCATCCATCCATCCATTCACATCCATCCATCCATCCATCCATTCACATCCATCCATCCATCCATCCATTCACATCCATCCATCCATCCATCCATTCACATCCAT
>PVKA01006647.1:41864-67131 GCA_004027165.1 Ctenomys sociabilis | reverse complement strand
GTGATATTAACTAATTTTAAATGCATATTTTCTTTGATCTTTATTTTAATCCTTTCATTCGCTTTTTTTCAACCTTCATAGGGTTAGGTTATTATGTGCTGTTTTATGGATGGCAATATTCATATTTGAAATATTGAAATATTCATATTTTTAATTTTTCTTTGTTTTGATTTCTCAATAATCTTCCCTAGGGCTTATGTTTTTATACCTTTGTGTAGTCATGGCATAAAAAGTTATCACTACATAAATTAATAGACTTTTCTGGATTAAACTGCTCCTGGTGTTCTATGCCATTTGACTTAGAAGAAGTCAGAAGATGAAGCTAAAATTGAAAGGACTGTTGTGGAAAATAACAGAGATGTAAAAGAAATCTTGTCCTGTAAAAATTATGTTAGAAATATGAATTCTTTCTCTCTAAATGGCTACTCTTGAATTTTATATAAATCATTCAGGTATTACAATTTTAAAATTTTAAAGAGACTAGATATACGATTTCTTCCAACTAATCTTTTTATTTGCAATTAAACAGAAATGAAATTACTCTTTATAACAATGATGATGCTTTGATCTCATATATCTGACTAGTATAAGAACACATGTTTGAGAAACACATCGTGAGTAATTATGCAAACCAAACATTTATCCTCATACATAATATTTATAATTTTCCATACCTCGGCATTACACGATGTATGATCTTCAACTGGTCAATGTTGCTTCTTTGAAGGAGCATTCGATGCTGGTGTGGCACTCATTTAATATCTGTTCAAATATTGCAGGGATTTATTTATTTATTTATTAATCTTTATTTCTTTATTTGGTATGGGACCTCCAACTCATACTCACAGTTATCCTCCTGTCTCAGCCTCCCCAAGATTATAGGCATGCACCACCACATCCAGTTTCGTGGCTGGCACAGCACTCTAGTGATTCCGGGGCTGGCAAAGTACGGGGAATTGAACCTGGGGCCTTGTGCTTGACAGGTGGGCTCTCAGACTGCCAAACTATCTCCCTAGCGTAAATTTGTAATTTCTAGTGAAACTTAATCCCCAAATGGATTCCACCACAACTGCTGGAGATTCACTCACAAAATGTTAGAGATAATTACCGCACCTTGCTTTTATTTGTGCTTGGCTAAAGGTACAATACGTTTTTCCGCAGGAAGCGCTCCTCTCACATGATACCCTCTAAGATGATGAGCGTGAATCCCGGGGAAGACCCTTTGGATCGCTTTCTCCAGTACATTGAGGATGTGGGGATGAAGGCGTACGACGGCCTGGTGATTCAAAATGCATCCGACATTGCCAGGGAGAACGATCGCCTGAGAAATGAAACCAACCTGGCCTATCTCAAGGAAAAGAATGAAAAACGCAGGAGACAAGAAGAAGCAATAAAGCGGTAAGCATACACCAAGGCTGCCTGGGATTGTGGCCCGCGCGGGCAACTGTGGGTGCTTCTGATGCTGTCGGCCCCCTCATGAACGAGGTCTTACCAGAGTTGGGTAGCATGAGGAGAAAGGGGCTGGGGCACCTCAGCTACAGTAGCGTGCTGGCCAAATCCTAACCCTCCGTGGCTGAAGTTACTCGGTGTGCTGTACATACCGGAGCTTCTATGGGTTGGGAAAAAAAAGCAGCTTCTTCTGAATAAGGGCGTGGGCTCAACAACCTTTTGGTAAAGGCCCAAGAGAACACATAAACATGTTAATAGTCTAAATTTAATGAAAATCAAGACCGGCCAGATAGCTCCGTGAATTAAAGTGCCTGCTTAGGCAGACACAGGGACCGGGTCCGATCCCGGTGTGCTGCGCAGGCCCTGTCTTCAGAGCACACTGAGACAGGGTGAGACTGCATAACGGTGTGCGCCTGGAATCCCAGGGCTTGGGAGGCTGAAAACAGGATCACTACGAGTCCGATCTGGGTAGTGAGACCCTCGACTAAATACTTAAAAAAAGAAAAAACTGATAATGAAAATCCCCATCTTAAGGGCCCTTGTAGCTCGTTCCTCCCACAGAGCTCATGTTCACCTAGAATACGAGCAAGGCTCGCCATTGACCCCTTACAGCCTCCGAAGGCAGAAGTCATCATCGTTGTGTGCACTCTTCGCAGAATTTTAGGGCTGTTACCAAGTGCCCTAGGTCATTCAAATGAAATTCACAATGTAAAACCTACCAGCTGCAAGCTGATGAGTCCAAAATATAGCCTTCCAAGTTGAGGTCCAGCTGCATAGGGCCCTGACACCATTGCTTTGGCTTGTTTTAAGGATTTTATGGTTTTTCAGAGGGTGCCTGAGGATGTTTTTGGTGGTACAGGGAGACACTGCTTTGTTTGATGGAGTCCTGCTTCTCCACTGGACTCTGTCCAGCACAATCAAAATCTCTAAACATAGGAAATAATTCATATCAATTAGCTAGGCAAATGAATGATACCAGTGAATACATTCTGATAATTCATGGTACATTTCTCATCTATTCATGCATTAATACTTCCTCTTACTCCGTGAATATTATGATATTAAGTAAAATAAAATATTTTCTTGAGTTGAAATATTCATGTTTACAAAGAAACTAAAAATGTTGCAGTACTCCAATAATTCAGCGGAAAAATAATACCCTCACTTAGGACTACTTTTTTGTGTAAATAAAGTAAGAAAATGAACTCCTGTGTGTGTGAACATTTTACTTTAATTTTGCAACTGAGATTTTAAGAATTCAAAGAAAAGTAATTAGGCTGTGGAGGTAGCTTGGCGGTCCAAGCGGCTGTCTGGCAAGTGCGAGGTCCTGGGTTTGATTCCTGGCACAGCGTGCCATGCCTTTCCCAAAACTGGGTAGTGCTGCACACCTGTAATCCCAGCACTGGGGAGGCTGAGGATCACTAGGAGTCCAAGTTGCATAGTGAAACCCTGTATCAAAAGCAAAAAAAATAAATAAATAAATAAAACATAACAAAAAAATGAAAACCAGCATGACTTCTAAATAACTTCACCTGTATAACCTAAATTCTAACATTGGCATTAAATCTCAGCAATCAATTCCATTTATAAGTATGTAAATAAATTATTTACTGACTCATTCTCTTAAGTATCACGAACATGCAAATTATGCACATCTCTACTACTAGCTCCTGTGTTTCATTAACAACATTCAGCAAGTTGCTACCTAAAGATCTTAAATACTGACTAATATAGCCGCTACTTAGGTGGTTCTCAGTATTGCAAAGTATATTTAAAGCACAAGGGCACAGCAGGAGGAGACAGAGGAAAAAATTGCTGCAAAATAAAAGAGGTTGAGAAATTGCAGTCCCGTGACCTGTGAGTGGGTATCTTCTACTGAAATGATCTAGGAACATTTTCAGGGCTATGCTACGTACCATAAAAATCAAACAACTCAGTTCGTGTACCGAAGTGAAAGTGTCCCAAATGATCTGAGGGCATTTATTTCTACTTCTGCCCCTATTCAAGCATTAATACTTCAGCCAGTTTGGGAATAGAACAAAATCCAGGAGCAAATCACCTTCTTCTTGTGTTTGGACTGTGAAAGCAGAGAGTGGTCTGTGAAAGGATGGGTGCAGTAAGCATGGTGTAAAATCAGCAAGTTGAGGACTTTGTGATTAATGAGAAGGCGCCAAGTAAGAGAAAAAGTGGAGTGATTCTCAAGTGTGTTGTGTTGTTTATAAATTTTATTTCGTTTTAGCTTTGAGTCAAGGATGTTTCCATTTAATGAAACTTTAAAGGCTAAAGTAGGATCAAGTGCAAGGTAAATGGTGGGGTGGGGGCAGGAATTAAGCTTTCGTGTCAGTTTTGTAGAGCGTCAAAATTCTCTAGTTGACATTCTCACGTGGCAGGTAGCTAAAAATCTGACACCGTAAAAAAATCAAACCTGGACGTCTAAAACTGATAGTTGTATTCCGTAGTATCCACAGTTTGGAGCCTACAGAGAGACTGAGGTGGTGGGAGAACCCCGAAATATTCTTCAAGGTTCCTAAGTGCTCACACGGTACTAGCTACAGAGGTATCCAGTCAGTGCAATTGGTAAGACCCCAAGAACCACAAAATATGGGCTGTTTCAAAGTGAGGTGTCAAAAATAGAGAGATTTTGTTAAATATATGGAAGTCTAAGAATAGATCATTCTCTCTGAGCACACTGTTGTCTTTTTCTTTTTTTTTTCAGAACTGGGGCTTGAACTCAGGCCCTTACACTTGTCAGGGAAGTACTTATTCCACTGAGCCATCTCCCTGGCTCTTTCCAAATTTTTTTTGTGTTTGGATTTGCCATTGCTGTTGTTAAGAGTAATTTCTCTTGAGAGTTTGGAACAAAAGCCATGAGAAAGTGAGAAAAAAGAAATAGAAGCTGAAGATGGAAAACTACTTTGAGAATGTCTGAGGTTAAAATTAAAATATAAGAATGTGGAGTAGACAGAGAAGCAAGTACGATTTATGGTAATTTTAATATATTTTTATACCAGTAAGAAAGGAGAATATTAGTATAATTTAGGTGTTGATATAAATAATTACAATGGAAAGGATAATAGTAAGAATGGTAATGATTTATAAAGGAAACCAATTTACTGTAAAAACTGGCTTGATTAGGTGGGAAGAGGGGAAATTTGCATGGAGCAGAGGTTGCTAGGCTGTCACCAAAGAAAAGATGCCGCACTGTGTGTGTGTGTGTGTGTGTGTGTGTGAGAGAGAGAGAGAGAGAGAGAGAGAGAGAGAGAGAGAGAGAGAGAGAGAGAGAGAATGGTGGGTGACAGAAAGAAGAGCAGAAACCAGCCTAGGGTGCAAAGCTGATTGTTTAAAGCCAATGGCTTAGCTAGAGATTGGCTCCAAATGATGGAAGTGATATGTGTAGCAAAACAAGACTCGCTAAGGAGGGGGAGGAACTAGGAGGAACAGAACAGAAGGCAGAATATCTGAACAGTCCTGTTTTTGTACTCCTCCAAGAACTTCATAAGCTAAAGCTGCAGACTGGAATGAACAACAGGAATCCAAGCCTTAGGCCAAGCTGGCATTAGAAAATAGTATGCAGGAAAGTGAATACAAGACGCAAACTGGGCTGGAACCTGAGCTGGGTGGGCCTCTCACAGCCGGGTCACCGGAGTGGTGTGCCTTGCTCACGGCACTCACTCACATTCATGCTCCCCTTAAGGGTACGTGAGGTAGGAAATCAGGTGGCAAGGCCAACGTCGACCCAAGGTGCACATGGCAGAGATGGTTGTGCGGTGTACCTCAAACCTTAAAGTGGCGCTTTGTACTTAGACATTTTATAGTCCCCATAATTGTTACATGCGCTAAGAATTGAGAGATGTGTTGGGTGTCTTGCTACCTGCAACTCAGTTCTTTCTCATAACATTTCCTGGACATTTTTTCTCCCTGATATTCTTTCTTTCTTTCTTTCTTTCTTTCTTTCTTTCTTTCTTTCTTTCTTTCTTTCTTTCTTTCTTTCTTTGTCTGTCTTTCTTTCTTTCTCCCTTCCTTCCTTCCTTCCTTCTTTCTTTCCTTCCTTCCTTTTCCCAGCCCTTTCCCAGTCAGTTTTCTTAAATTCCAATTTAAAGTGTAAATATATTTGGAAGGATCAGAATGCTAGTAGAGCTTCAACAGTTTTATTGTTGAAAATTCTCAGATTTCTCTGTATTTCTGCCTCTCTCTCTCTCCCTGTCTGTCTCTCTCTCTGCCTCTCTCTGACTGTCTCTCTCCCTTAAGTGGAAAAAGGAAACCTATGTGCAGCACTGGGACACAGACTTGTCTGGCTATTATTTGGAGGAAGTGTAAGGGAAAGAAATATGAAAGAAGTGAGACAAGTAGAAAACGCATGGGAAAAGGAGCTCAACACCCCCCTACTGCCCTGTGATAAGACTATCTCCCCACAGCTATCTCAAAAAGTGATCCCCCTATGGAGCACTGTTCACTTTTATTTTGCTTACCAATGTCCTGCAGCTTTGATAATTTAAAAACAATAACAATCTCTTCTCTTGTTTCTAAAATTACTTCAGCTTTCTTAATGAGAATGTATGTTTTAAATATGTTTAGGAAGCCCATGATAAAATTCTATTCACACTAGCACTGGCAGGAAGGACAGCAAATACTGAATACTCACATCTAAATTTCAGGCACACTTCAATTTTTGAGTGTATGATTTATGTCAAGCAGGAGGAATTTATCATGGCAATAATGAACACAGACAGGGCTGGAGAGATAGCTCAGAGGCATAAGCACCTACCTGGCAAACACAAGGACCCAAGTTTGATCCCAGACCCCGCATGCCGTGCTGTGTCATACCACATGCCCCAATGCACCACTTCAGCCCAGGATGCGGGCGCCCTGGCACCTAGCATGGCAGAGCACACCTATAATCTCAGCACTTGGGAATTTCTGAGAGTTCGAGACCAGCATGGGGGCTACAGAAGTAAACCTGAACTATATAGTGAGACCCCATCTCAAAAGGAAAAAAAGGAAGGGATAATAAACACAGTCTAATTAATTGAAATTAGTTAATGTGTCTACTAGATGCCATCTTCAATATATGCTATGTTTTAATATTTAGAATATAAAAGCCCTAAATCTAAACATGAAGCATGTTTGACCTTGAAGAAGCATTGATGATAATTCTCTGTGAAATATGCCAGTTGCAATTTCAGAAATGTGCAGACTGCCAAGTATTGCTTAAAAAAAGGAAATAGGATTTCGTATGACTGACCTTCTGGATCACATATGTGCTGCAATGCCTTTTGTGCAGAAGCTGGGAAGCTTGAAACACTGAGCTCTCAGACAAAGAATATCTTCGCCACTTTCCCGGGAATCTAAGTCACTTAGGCTTTCTGAGCCCGATTCTTTATTTTTAAACTAACCTGAGCCCCTTTTCACTATTAGCTTCCTTGTTCCTTCATTTCATTTCTCACATGGAATTTTACTGGAAGGGCTCGCTGGGTGAAAAAATACTATGCAAATAAAAAGTGATGCTGCTGGTGCTTTTCTTAACAACTTCATAAAGCAGTTGATGAGAAAGAAAAACATTTAAAAGAGAAAAATGAATAGGGGAGGAAAAATTATTTCTTAGCTTACTTTTTGTTTTAATGCAATACAACTAGACATTAATAAAAATTCAGAACAGTCTTCTTCTATGAAAAATAAAGCAAAATTTTATAACAGACCAAATTAGAGAATAACAATGTTTAATAAACTGTGGAATGTGATCTTAAAAGAATGTCCAAAATGTTACTCAGAATAAATCATAAACAAAAAGATTCTTTCTCCAAAGAAAATTTAATACAAGGGTAAAATTATCTTTTCACTAAACAAAAGAAACTGTGGTATAAAGGAAACAGATTAACATTAATCTTAAAATATTTTGAAACAACAGAATAGATATGGGGAGGGCTACTTGAATTCCCTCCTACTTCCTATGAACCTAATTTCTACTTTGCTTTTCAAAACCGATGGCACTGTGCAGACATGGTTAGATGAGATTAATGTCTTATTTAAAAGCCTATATGAATAAATGAACATGCCTCACCTACAGCTTCCAACCAGTGAGCTTCCGCTGCTTTGTACAGGCAATGTAAGAAAAAAGGTGTGTTCATGGACTGAACCGATGGCAGAGCTCAGAGAAAACCCAATAAGAAGAAGCAATTGACCAGTGAGAGTCTGATCACAAACAACCTAGAAGACAGTGCCTATTGGTACCTGTAGGTGTAGGGCTCTGTTGGAGGGCTACTATTTGTAGGGACCACCTTGTTCAAGCCATTAAGTGAAGGGTATTCCCTGAAGGAGTCTGGGGACCTAGGAGATCACAACACACCATGAAAGTATCATTAGGTCCTAGACCCATTAGATCCCAAATACCACCAAGTCCTTCACCCAATTTACTCTCTGAATTGTAGAATGAGTTACCTCAGTATTGGATACTACTATTGGACATAGTATTTTTGGAGAAATAAATGAAATAATATTTAAATTAAAATCAACAAGAAATTTAATACTGGCATATAATTTCTACTATAGGAAAGGGCTGATTTTTTTCTTCTAATGAAACAAATGCTACATCAGTAAAATTTGCTCAAATATTGTGAGTCTGGAAAACAGTTCTCAATTTACGCAAAGTGATTCTGACACAAAGGACTTCTTAGGCTGATTAGCCACGTCTCTATTCCCAGCGGATGCCCTGGAGGGATCTATACGAGGTTATATTTCCTCTTTAAAAGTGACAGTCAGGGTTGGAATTAGATTACTTACAGCTGCCTTAAAAGTATATGCAATTGCTTATTAGTATTCGTGTTTAGGGTTTCCAGAATTCCTGTTATAAAAAGAGAACCAAAGACCTTGGAAGACCTCAATGATAAAAATTTATCATTTGTATGATGAAGGAAAACAAAGTAAAAATGAAAATAGTTGTTTCTCCTACACTGGTGCATTGTTAACTCAAAAGCAAATGTTTGTGATAGCAAAGCTGTGAACTGAAAAGCCTTTAAATGATTTCTTTACCAAAAAAAAAAAAAAAACATAATTACCCAGAGTGCTCTTATTTAATAAATGTTAATAGTCCCATAAATCTTCTTCAGATACATATGGTTTCTGGATATGATTTGTGGCAGAAGAGCTTATGGGAAATAGAAAAAATTTATGAAGCATATTTCAGTGAATGGCAGTCTCCTCAGAGGAGCTTGAATAGCTCCTTCGGTTAAAAAAAAATCTAATCTCATTGGATCTGTTTTCCCAGAAGCTATGTAGAAAAAAAGAAATACCCCATGTGTGTAAGTTGAAACTTTGTTGCAAGGGTGAATACTGTTAAATGAGCATTTGGTCTCTGTATATACAAAATAGCTACCATAGGTATATAACTATTTTCTCTTAATTCAGTGAGAAGATTTGTGCTGGTAGTGTTTGGACAGGATATCATGTCTGCATCTTGTACTATGAATACCTACTATGAAGACAACAATATGCAATGCATTAATTACTACATCTGTACTACTAACCTGCTTTTAAACTGTCTCATTGCTATTTGTTTCTCAATAAAATTAATTTAAAAAATGAACAAAGATTTAGAAACACAAGGTCTGGGCCAGGGAGATGGCTCAGTGGAATAAGCACTTCTCTGGCAAATGCAAGGGCCTAAATTCAATCTCCAGTTAAAAAACAAACAAACAAAAACACACAGTGCTCGACTATTAGGTATATTGCAGAGATAGCCTTGGAGAATACAGAAATATTTCCAGGGAGTCTGCAAAGACTTTACATTTAGGAAAGTACCTGTGCTTGGAAATGCACAGGGAAGAAAAGCCCTCAGCATTATCACCTAGGCGTAAACTCAGAGCTGCAGTGTATCACAGCCTGGCTGCAATGCATTCGCTGATCTGATCTGATGCAAATCTGTGACCTAATTTTGCTGTAGGACTCAGGGCTCAGGCAGAGAAAACAAGGTTAATGTGTTGATAAGGGGTGAGATTAAACAGCAGACAGTATCTTAATAACCCTCTCTAATTTCTGCTTCCTCTTGTGTTTGTGATTAATTTGAATCACTTTTCTATTAATCATTTCAGAAGACCACAAGCTGCTTTGCTTGATTTTATGTTAAAATAGTGCATCCGGATTATGTTTCTCAAAGCTCAATGTGATATTCAGACATGGGAGCAATTTTGATTATAATATCAAATACATGAGGAGGTTTTTAATTCATAGAACGGAATGGCTGAGGGAAAAATCAGTACCTTACCTTGGGCTTCCCGCATCGCTTCTTCTTTATCGAGCCCAAAACAATGTCTATGTGACTGATTATAAAGAATTAATTTATTAAGCAAATTATCTGTATTTTTTTTCCTGTGCTAGTAGTGAAAATTAATATTTTTGAACACACACACATATATATATAACACCCAGTGCAAATTAGGCAGTGTCTGGCTTGTTGGCCTGTTGTTTTCAGTAAGGGTCACCACAGCTCTGAGATGGATTAATACAAATTTCAGAATCCATCAGTCTCCAGTGCATGATATGCTCATATCTGAAATAGCAGTGATTGCAGTTCTCTCATTTAGTCCCCTGCCAGGACGGGTTAGAGTGACACACTAGGGCCCTGAATGCTCCTGTTAGGGTAATTCTCCTCAGGGCTCCCCTGACCTAGCTTTTCCAGAGCAACTCACACCCTTGGTTGTTTCCACTTTAATTATATCCTGGACTAGCACTGCCTTTACATTTTAAGAAGCCCAATGTCTGTTCTATATTTGAAATAAGCAGACAGATGTTGGCAAGAGGAGGGGCTCCCAGAACAGAGCCACACATGGGCCAGTCAGCCTGCTCAAAGGACTGAGGTCTCCCAGTACAAAGGACATTGAGGGAAAGAGGGGACCTTCGGAAGGCATGGCTCTGTGACAAATGAATGACTGGAAACCTATTGGAAAATTGAAGGTAATCTTTCTTTGGGAGGTTGTGTTAAATACATCGCGGTGATTATAGATTGTCCGACCGTCATCTTCTGTCTAGGACTCTTTCTTGTACTTGTGTAGGTTATTGCAGACTATGGCTATTCTCAATCTTTTAACTAAAAACTGCCTTTATAAATGCTTTATAAAACAGGTAAGGGGAAAATATTATTATGATGCAGGGCAATTAGTCAGTGGAGTTTTTTTTTTAAATTCTTCAAAATGTGATATCTCCTGGAGACTGTGTCTAATGTAAGAGATAGAACTGGCAGACTGCAGCCTGAGCATGCAAATAGCATCCTTTCCTCGTTCTTGTTGCACCTTCATGTAGTCTGAAGAAAAATGTTCATTATAAAGGTGTGGGTTTCTTTAAAATTAATTTTAATCATGAATTTATAGAGACAAATCAAGCCCTCCCCAAATGAATCTTTGGCCAAAGCACATGCTTCCAGTTCAATATTCCTCTGAGTGATGGTCATATATGAAAATATACAACAGAATATTCATGCCCAGGCTAGAATGCAAAGATAACAGGCCTTGAGGGAAGTAGTGGAAAGGAAGTTATTTTTTTTAAAAAAAGAAGAAAACACTTTGAATAATATGCAGATGAAGGATTTTTTTTTAAGTGCAACATTTAAAATCCATTATTTTAATTAGCAAATTGCATTTCAGTGTCTGATTTGGGCTTAAGTATGCCACTCAGCATATTCTGATTTTTGAATAAGAAGTAAAGTGGTTCATTACTGAACGAAGAGGAGACTCACCAAGGATACTTCATTTTCTATTAGGCTGATGTTTATATGTACTCAGCAGCTATTCCATTTTGTTTGGTATTTTACTAAGCACTTATTGAGCATTTACTATGGGTCAGACAGAAAGCAGTGACAAAAAGACAAAAATGCTTGCACTCAGCAGAGTCTCATCTAATGATGGAAGTAGTGACAGAACTTGGAGGGGATAGACCAAAAAAGAAGCAGAAATGCAGAGTGGGTCAGAATATGATATGTTCTATGAAGAAAATAGAGCTGGTAAAAGTGGGGTCAGGGACATAGACAGAGTTCTGTGGGTCCCCAGGCATTGAAAGTGGGTCACCAGACTAAGTCTCAAAGGATGTCACATTGGAGTGAAGAGTTAAAGAGAGGGACAGAAGAAGTTGTGCAATGTCTGGAACATCAGCTTTCTAGGAGGAAGACATGCCAGGACCTGAGGTCCTAGAGGATATCATCAAGCGGCCTGGGTGCAGCAGAGCAGGGGAGGTAGAGAAGGTTAGGGCATTGGGTCTGGGCCGTGGCTGCTGGCGTGGAAGGAACAGGGCACCTTCCTGATAGGGCCTTGGCTTTAAATTAGGGTGACCCAGAAAATCACTGGAGTGTTGGGAGAAGAACAACCGTATTTGACTCTAATTGCGAGGAGGGTCACCTGTTGCTGTGTGGAGCAGCAAGGCCTGAGGGGAGGAGGCTGTGAAAACAAGGGCCAGGAAGGACTGACAGGGCTTCTGAGAGGCGGGACTGGAGGCAGAGATAGGCAGAAGAGCTGGAGACACCCAGCATAGGTGGCACTGGCACAGGATGGGCAGAGGTTGAATGTGGGCTGTATCACAGCAAGACAAAAGAATGATGTTTCCATTACCTTGGATGGGGAGCACAGCAGAGAGCCATGTGGAGAGAAAGGCTAGTGGGACGTTAGTTTTGTGTCATCTATTAGGCACCCAAAAGTTTACTAATATTTAGTAACATTTATTAAAATATCGTAGTTCATTTTTTGGCATTCATAGGTAAAAGAGTGGAACATTTTAGAGAAATACGGTGTGACTTTTTATAACTCTAAAAGTTATATGCACCAATACATATGCTATTAAGTTTGAAGACTTTTTATTATAATAAGAACATTGAATATGAAGGACCTATCCTCTTAGTAATTTTTAAATAAAAAAGACAGTATTGCCAACTGTACATGGAGTGTTATCCAGTGCATCTCTAGGGTTTATTCATCTTGAATAAATGGAGCTTTCTATCCATTCAATAGCAAATGGGTGGTAAGTATCCAGATTAACCAGAGCAAATGAGTAAGAGCCTGGAGGTTTTGGCTTTTGTTCAGTGCTTGGATCCAGTGATCTTGATCCTAAGAGCTGTATGATCCACACAGTCAGAGGCTTTGCAGCCTCAGGGCAGAACTAACAGTTCTAGTCTTGCAGGCTATGAAGCAAGATGAAAGGCAGGTGGAGCTCTCCCCAAACCTGGTGTGTTCAAAAAAAACGATGCTCTGATCCTAGATGGTAATGTTTACTTGTGATCTTTTGACCCTGACTGAGATACGAGTCATTAGAGTGTTAACTGCAGTACGTAAGACACTTATCCTTTTCCAAAGTGTTTTGATAAATCTATAGATCTCCAGCATACATTACAAGTAAGATTTGGACTGCTGCAGTGGACATGGATGGAGGGAATCTAGTCCAGGGAAACTTCTTGTTCTTGTGGCTTAAATACAAGATGAGCTTTGATTCTTCACTTGATAGTTTTAATGAAAGCTTCACATAGGTCTTTAATTCTTAACATTGTTTATTCATTTTTGTCTGGGTAAATCAGCATTCATCTTATTATTTAAAAAAGCATAGATACACTATGAGCATGTAAGGTATTCAGTGGAGTTGACAACAAATAGCTGTTTGGGTTGCTAGCCATTATTAATAGCATTGCTGTTATTATTATTGTTTACAGTTTAATTCACTATTAGATTTCCAAGTATTTCCAGGGACACACCTGGAATTTTTATTTTCTTCCTGCACAGGAGCTGCTATACTGCCGTATTTTAATAGAAATGTGTTTCTTCTATAAAACTGCTTACAGCACTTAGGTTATGCATAGACATATAAACAATGAATCCAAGATAAAATGACTATCTTATCTCTGAAAGAGCTAAAATCTAAGATGATATTTTGATCATTGTTGAGTTCTGTCCTGGAGAACAACACATTTCTAGCATCACATGCAAGTGCTGTAGAAAGGCCTTAGCTTCCTTGGAGCTGGGGACACTGAGCAGGCTGATAGAGTAAAGGTCTCCACCTCCCTTGCCTGGGGGAGGGGACTCTTTGCCTCTCCCCACTCCTTGGTTCAGTGACTGAATGTCTACATGTCCAGCTCTTTTAAGAACTGAATCAGACTTTTGTGGGGATATCAGGCTGTTAGGAATTTTACTGAGGGAATTCTTCATCGTAAGATGTTCGTTGTCAGATTTCACATGTAATTTATAAAATTGCACAGGTGCCTTCTAAGACTGAGCAATTGAAATAATGTTTGTTTTGGAGATAAGTAAAAAATAAATAGAATTAGAAATCATTTGTCAAACAAGTTCTTTTGTAGGTCACTAGGAGAGGAGAACTGATATTGTACTGGCTGGTTTTAGCAACTGTTATATTTTATTTATGGGGAGATAACATTTTATGATTCATAGAAAATGAACACTAATAAAGAAATTTACAATAAAGACAACATGAAGAGGATTACTGATAAGAGCACAGGCAGACTCTTCTCTCTGGAGAAGAGATGACTCCTCTGATTCTTTTTCCTTCTGATACCAGGTTTGAAATTATATAGAAGGAATATTTGTTCAGATGAAGACTAGAAGCTAAAAGAATTCACTCCTGTGCTTTCTTTAAGTAGTTCAGAATAAGATCCTATTCAATGTAAATTGTTTGCTTCTGTCTACTGACCTCTGGATCTCTAGATAATTAACTAAATAATTAGGACACTCAAGATATATACTTTGTGACTATTTTCTTCTGTTTGTTGAACATTGCCTGAAATTCTCAAACTCCAACAATTTCCAACTTTGAGTAGATCACTGAAAATCGCTGAGCCAGGGAGATGGCCCTGGCAAGTGCAAAGGCCTGAGTTCAATCCCCAGTTCCACAAAATAAATGAATGAATGAATGAATGAATGAATGAATGAATGAATGAATAAATAAATAAATAAATAAATAAATAAATAAATAAATAAAATAATTGCATATTTCACTTAGAAGGAAATCCAAAGGGGCTTTCTGACTCTTGTTAACACAAACACATTCTTTTTTTTTTTAATTTTTGTTTTACTGAAGTACAAATATCAATGAGACAGTTTTAAGATACCTTGACAAGATGGATTTGATAAATTAATACATTGCAAACTATTTTCATAATGTTTTGGTATCCTATAAGGTGCATACATGATATTATACTTACAGACATTATTATAGCATATGACTCTTATCAGTAAAGAAAGAGAGTACAAACATTCATTTCTAGATAGTTCTTTCAAATGTCAAATACTGCTTAGGACTGTTTTTTTTTCTCTGGTCTATCCCATGTAGTTTTACTTTTATTCCTTCTTGATTATTTCATAGTATTTTACTTCATATTTGGTATTTCCATATTCTATAAACCATTTCAATTCTATTTTATGTATTTTTTGTATTTTGCGCCTTTTTTCTGTTCAGTTAGCCCAGTTATTTTAAAAGCCTAGGTACTGCCAATAAATGTAGAGGAGAGGGACGTGTTTTCAAAACATAGTATATAGTTCAACAGATTAAATGGAATAAAGAGAGGTGGGTAGGAGAGAGAGAAAGAAAATGACAACCCCGAAAAAGCCTTTTTAGCAAATCATACTGAATCTCATTAATAAAGAATACACCCACTAGAGCCATGCAATCTGTCTGCCATGTGTATTAGTGATGTTGCATCCAATTCAGGTGAATAAATTGTTCTCTATGTGTTGGTCAGCTACCACTCAACTCACAATTCCAATAATACACACCACGCTGAATTTCTCCAGTTCATGACTATTGCTTTTCACAGAGTTAGAGAGGACTAAATAGGTGTAGGCAATGAATCATGTCTGTCTGAATGAACACAGCCAACAGCAGAAGTTAAAAAAAAAGATAACTAGAGAGAGAAGCAATGGAAAGCGATCCTGTGAACAGATCTACTAAAAATAACTGGCAGAGAGTAATTCAACTAAATGTTATTGCCAAAAGTGTCAGCTGAAAATACAGCCAGAAAAGTGCAGTTAATCAGGAGCTCAAAAATTCAAATTCCAGAATCCCTGCAAAGTACTGACAGATATTCACTGAAGGGAGATCCTGCAGCACAAGGCAAGAAGAATAAAAAAAGAAAGGAAGACAAAGTAGCCACATACTTCCATACATATTTTAATTACAGAATGTGAGTCTGTTTTCTAACCATAAATGACTCTATTTTACAATGGGCACCATGACTAATATTCTTCCCAGTGACTCCTGCCAGAGCACTCATTATGATAAGCAGACACTTTGTAGAGACTCAATACACTATGGCTTTTTGAGACTCTGGCTTGAATTGATAGCACTTGATTTTTCTGAAGAAGTCTATCGGTTTCACATATGACCTGCAAATAAAAGCACCTGCTTTTGAACCTATAGTCAAAAGGAGAGTATTCTGTCACTTCTTACAAGATTAAAAGTCTCCAAGGAGATGCTATGCATGTAAGAGAGCACTTTGAAATGAGGTGGAAACGCTAAGCCTGTGCAGTTATATGACTGCATTAAAGAGGAGGCTTGAAAGATTAGACTAGTATTGGGTTTTAGGAAGGAAGGCTGTTTGTGGATTTGTCATTAATGCAGCGACCCTATCTGTCTAAGTCTTTCCATTTCAATGTGTCTTAGAATTCTAAGAAGTCAGCTTAAAGGTATCAGCATCGTTTCTCATGTAAGTTGCTGCTAGGAAAGAACCTCTATCTTAAAGGCAACACAATTGGCTATCCTGGTTTGAGACAGATTGTGACGTAGTTAACTTGAAAACAGAATGACCTCCCTCACGCCAGAGCTGAACGAGAAGTGAGATTCAGGGTGAGGGCCAGTGTGAACTGTTTCAGAAATGATCACGTAGACACACAATAGAGAAGGCTCTGCGAATTGGGAAGAAAATGACTGATCCCAATCCCTCTGACAGTAGCCCAGTGCTTGCCTACAAGTAGGTACTGTTTATGCTTTAATCATGAGCTTTTTTAATGCATGTGTGCTATGGCTCATGCAGAGACACAATACTCTGCTTTAGTTAGCAGGCTCATAAGGCTCACCCTCTTACAGTAAAACTCACTTCATGTACGAATTACAGCATTTGTTAGCTGCTGATAAGGATGCAGTGAATTCTGACATAAAAACGTGTGCACATAGTTATTATATTTTGCAAACATGAACTAATAATAATACACAATAAAAAATTTTAAAGTGTGTGTAGTAGACACAATCACTAGCTTCAGTTCCTTAAGTGGTCACTTTAGTTAATAAAAGCCTCATCTGCTTACTACATTGAAAATGAAAGCTTTTTCACTGAGGAAAAAAAATGTTCCTATAAAATTTTCTAAGGCAAAGGTTTGGTAACATGTTATTCCTGGTGTGGATAATCCTAAATTTAGGATACTTGATGAAATCCAATACAATCATTTCAGATTAGGCCTGGATTACTTGAAATTAACATTTTTTCTTTTGTTTACACACATTTGCTTTTTAATCCCAAAGAGTATTGTCTTCAATCTTTGGCAAATTCATTAAGATAGACTGAAAAAAGCTGTACTAATAAGATGCTATTTTATATTAAAATATTGCTGGAGCAGTGAAATTATTAAAATAGATTTTTACCAATTTGCTGTTCTTTCTCAGCACAAGCACTTCAAATGTTCTCACTTTCTTCACATTTTTGCCAGTCTCAAATTGTGTTAGCCAAACAGCAATTATTCTCTCCAGACAAAGCAAATAAACATATGAGTAAGACAGCACACTCCTTAGAGGAGCTGGAGAGAGTCTTCTATTTTACATGGCCTAAAATTGACATAAGCATTTAAATGATAGCAGCTATCACTTATCAAATCCTTACACTTATCTGCTTATTTCACATATACAATCAAAGCACTGAGCGATAAAGTCACTGCTAATATTTACCTGTCCAGAGCAGGGAGACTCAAAGTCAACCTAAGGACCTAGATGTCCCGAAAATCACCATTCTTATCATTGTTTTCTCTCCATTTCTTGCTTACCTCCTGCCATGTTTATTCTCCCACTTGCTGCCAGCCCATTTCCCCAGACCACATAAAACCAAAGCAGTAAGTGAAAACAAATTTGAAAGTGAAAAAGAGAAGACAAGGTCATGGAAATTTTAGGTCACTAAAACTGTCCCCTTTTTTTCCTAGTCTTTGAAGTAAAAAAAGCTTGAGTCAGTTATCGTTATGCTAAAAGTTATGTGCCTAAATTTGCCCTTCTTAATTGCTATAGTAACATGGCTTTTCTAGAAGCGAAATGATTAGCAACCTCAAGTATAGAAATCAATTTTTTAGATGGAGAGCTTTCATGAAAAGGAGACAAAAACATACCAGGTCTCTGGCAAGTTCATATCTGTGGAGTGGCCATGACCTGTGACACAGTGAGACTCATCTCTAGCACAGTTCACAGATAGCACCTGTTAGATGGGGTTGTGCCATACTACTCTGCTTGCCATAGCAGAATCTGTATTTATTTTAGTATTTTCAACTGGAGTCATGTGTGTGTGTGTGTGTGTGTGTGTGTGTGTGTATGTGTACACGTTTGATCCATTAATGTTTTGATGAATTACGCATAGAGCATTTCTCACTAGGAATTCATCCAACAAGTGAGGGCACTTTGGTTATTAAATTGAGGTCTCATGTTAGAGACCATTAAGCAAATTATTTAGTACATTCTGCTTTAGAAGGCAAGGGCACAAGTACAGTATTTTATAACTGGTTAATTTCATGCTGCAATTAAATTCTTGACAGTCTTGGAATAAGAAACAATGTGGAGTAGCAAATTAAAGAGGAGTTTCTATTGTCAAGTTTCTGTTTAAATATGGACTTTTCTAAGAGATCTATATGATACATTTAATATGCACATATTTTATCCTATAATAGGATAGAAGCTATCTGTTGTATAGAGAATAACCAAGACAAAAATAAATGTTTTGGATTTTAGATTTGCTTTTGAATTCATTTACAACCAGAGAGGCTTTATAAAATTAGATTTTAGCAGACATTTTAATGAAGATCATTTCAAAAATAATTTTTGATAATGACACTATACTAATTTGATATCTGTTTGATATCAAGGTTGAATCTTCAGTTTGATGACTGGCTTGTAAGAAAGTGCAACTATATGGTTGTGTTGGTGTGTGTGTTTTTATGGTGTATGTAGGGAGAGGGAGGAAAGAGAGAGAAAAAGAGAAAGAGAGGGAGAGAGAGAGAGACTGATTAAATGGTAAACTCAAGTTAAATTCATTATGGTGAAAACCACCCAAATAAAGACAAAAAAAAAAAAGATATTTTGTTAGGAATAAATTCCATGTTACTCTTTTTTTCCTTTTCTTTTTGTTCCTTTAGTTTCTCCAGTCCGGTCCTGTCCTTCCTTCCTCCCTCCTTCTCTTTTAACCTACTTATAGAGCATCTTCTTGATACGTCAATGTACTCTACAATATCAGGCTTTCTTCCAAGCCCAATTTTGTCCCTAACTGCTGGTTTTGATTATTGACAAATTACTTAGATTCTGTGGGCTGCTGTTTTTTCCATGGTAATGTGGTGATGGTTGTTATAGTTCTTAGAGATCAAGAGGCAAGAGACACATGATATCAGTCATGCAGGAAACTCAACATGTCTTCAGAGTAGGTGCGAGGTGAGCAATAGCTGGTACCCACTGCACCACACACATGCTGAGAGCAGAGATGCAGAGACACAGCTTAGCCCTGTTCTCCACATTATCCAATAGGGAATACTCAGTAAGTATTTTTGAATGAGTTGAGAATAATTAATTAGGGCCAGCCAGATAGCTCAATGGACTAAACACCTGCTTAGGTAGACACAGGGGCCGGGGGTTCGATCCCCAGGTCTGGCGTGCTAGCCATCCCACCCCCAGATCCAGAGGCATGCTGAGATGACTAGATATGGGTGGCATAAGCCTGTGATCTCAACTCTTGGGAATCTATAAACAGAAGGATCACTACAAGTCCAGTCTACGCAGTGAGATCCTGTAGACCCTGTACTAAATACATTAAAAAAGAATAATTAATTAGAATCATGTGATCTTGTTCATGAATGGATAAGAAGCTAGTAATACAAGAGTGAACGTGATTAAATGCTTATTTAACCCTCAATATGTGAAAAGAAAGTATTTGATATAATAAATGCCCCAAATCTCAGAATTACAAATTAGTTCATGAAGCTTACATTAGCTTGCTGTTTACATAACAAATGAAAAGATAACTTACTAGTATAGTTCTATGATAATATAGTTAGTGATTTTATTTTGTGTGTGTGTGTGTGTGTGTGTGTTTAGTACAGAGTCTAACTACGTAGCTCTGACTCATAGTGATTCTCCTGTTTTCACCTCCTAAGCACTGGGGTCACCACCATGAGGAGTCTCAATTGTCACATCAGCGTGCCCCAAGGGCCTCAGGGGTGGTACACCATGCCAGGGATGGAACCCTGCCCACTGTGCTCTGCCTAAGCAGGCACTTTAGTCTGCTGAGCTATCTGGCCAGCCCTAGTTAGTGACTTTTGTCTTACTGTGAATGACCTTATCAATTAATTGCAGATTATCCCTTAAAGATTATTCTTTTAAGGTATAACACAATTGGCAAAAAGTTTGTGAAGTGAATGAAGTGGCCGCGAGCTGAAAGAGAATCTCCTATTTTATATTTTTCCTGAGATAAAGATTAAGGTAGAATGTTAGGCAGGAAAAGTAGGTTACTTATGGTACTATAGCAAGTCATTTAGCGCTGAACTTAAATGAGAACACTCATTTCCTCTTATTACTGAGCCTAAAGGAGCTCATTTAAAGTTTTGTTAGACATAGATATCAGTTGGGCCATAGAATCTGGTATCTTTGACTAAAATGTGGAATTTTAAGAACTTTTTTGAAGACTTTTTTTTTCCAGAAAAAGCTTTCTCTTCTAAAAGTTTCTCTAGCCAACATCAAAATAGATGTTAGGAAGTATGTAGATTGGCTGAGCATTGGGTGTTAACAAGAGAATCACCATCAAGTATTTCAACTTGGAACAGTTTCCACAGAAAAATCACTTTTTCAAAAGGTGATAACGTCTCAAATGTTACAGTGAGCAGCAGTTTCTAAGCTCTGATCATCCCACACAAAGGCCTGGCTGGAACAACTGGAGCATGAAAGCATTCAGCATTTATTTTAGTGTGGACAGAAAGAAGAAATGCAAAAGAAGTGTATGCCAAACGGGCCACTGTGAGAACAAGAGAGCAGAAGGAGTGAAGCCAGCAGCTGCTGTGTTTATATCTTCTTTCTGACAGTAGGTGCAGGCCACCCCACCGATGCCACCTTGATTCAGTGTTAGAATATTGGCATCCAGTGCCAGGCCTAGGGGCTGCTTCCCTGCAGTCATGGGTAACCAGTCTGCGCAATTGGTAGGTGATGCCTCATTGTCGTGGGGACAATCTCCTCCCTCAATTGTAAGATATGTAGATTTCCCATCACTGTGTAATTTTAGTCAAATTTACTTATCTTCAGAGTATGTCAAGTTCTATCATGCATTGGAATTTCCATCCGGGACCACATTTCCAGAGCTGTTAGAGCCCGGGATTGAGTGTTAGAATGAGAAAGGGACCACTTCTTGCCTGCCATAGATAGAGGCTGTGTGGTTCTTCCCAAGGTCAGTGAATGTCCATGCCTGTGGTCTCACACCATTCACATCCCTGCCTTGTGCAGGTCCTGGTGGCAGCTCCAGAGCTTGGCTCAAGCAGCATCACCCAGAAATCTTTTCTGACCTTCCTAAGTGCTAGCTCCTTAACTACATAATTTATGCTAACATGTAATGCACATTTCATAATGACTTCCTTTCCATATGTAAAATTAAAATTCAGCCAAATATATAATGACCAGACCTTTGCACAAAATCCTATTAAAATAAATGAGCGTCTAATGACCTGGAAAATTTGTAAAGTCATTCAGATCTTTGCTGGAGTCTCTGAAAAAAACAGCTAAAGAAAACCCAACATAATGGCTCTCCTTCCCACTTACAAACTCCTACCTGGTTCCACTGGAGGCAACTCTGGCTTTGTTCGGACAACATCACCTCTGGTTAAGCTTTTTGTGATGTGACTTTTCTGGATTTGGTGCATCTGTAGCAGATGCAATTGGTGCTATTTTTCTCCTCCCTCAGTTTCTGTGAAGTTCCTGGGCTGAGCACATTCCTGATGGCCTAGGAAGGAAGAATTCCTCTTCCTTCAGAAGTCAGGAAGGAGTAAATTTATTTTCACCATATAATCAACCATTCATGCTTTTAAACTCTTCCCTTTTTGTCCAACCAGAGTTGACTATTTCTTTCTTCAGTAATAAGTTGACTGCTAGTTCTATTTCAGTGTAGGAACTGAGATAGAATCCTAGGAAGACAATCTTAAACCCTGGATTGAAGCTCTTTGGACAGGTCTACCTTTAACCTACCTCCTTCTACTTCCTGTATTTCCAAGGCAGGTATTAACTAGGGCTTCAGTCAGGGAACATAATACTGTCAGGTAGTTCACACAGGATTCACCTCTGGTATGAGATCCCCCTTAAGGATGCACAAGAGTGTACAGAGCAGGGATTTGATGATTGACAAAACAAGTGACTGGCTTGTGGATTCCTGTTTTCCAAGCCCAGCTAGTTCATCCATGGCTTGCCTGTCTGTGTGTTGCTTTCCCTGGCTTGTTCATCACCATCTTGGCTAGTTCTTCAGCAGCAATTTTAGCATAATTTCCCCCAAGCATGTGATTCTTGAAAAAGCATCAAGAAACTGGGCCTTAGAACAGCATTTACTCTTGATTCTCTCATTTGATTATTGATTCAGCTTCACAATAAGACTACAAGAATTCACTGGGGGCTTTTGTGAAGAATAAGACATATAGGGGTCAAAAGTTGGCAGAATGCAAGAAAAGACCTAAGTAATCATAATGAGGTCACATAGAGAATGACACTAATTTAGTGCTTATTGTTTACCATATCCTGCAGGACAGATCTACTTGATTCAGATATCACCTTGAGATAGATTATATCATATGGTCTATTTCATCTAACTCTTAGCAACTTTAAGAAATCTGTCAAGATCATATAATTAGTGAATTAGTGAATTACAAAGTTGGGACAGGGTTCATGGGTACCTCACTCCAAAGGATACTTCTGAAAAAGAAAAGAAGAAAGAGTGAGAAAGAAAGCAATCTTCTGAGGGTGAGATTTAAGGATAAATAATGACATAGCTCTCAGTAGCTTACATTCAAAGGAAATATAACACTACCACAACCCCAGCAGAACTGGTTTCCAAGTTCATAATCTAAACCCTAAGCTTGCATTTACAGAGTGATGTTATTGCCAAATTTCTACACACTTGAAAAAGCCCTAAATTTGTGAGGTTCCATAGTGTAATGGTTAGCACTCTGGAATCTGAAAAAGCCCTAAATTTTCCAAACCCGAAGATCTAGGCTTTCCAATGAAATTCATAACGTTGTCTTCAGTTTTAAAAATTTCATCATGCTGTCATCCCTAAGTCTCTGTGATGTTTCTAATGTTCATATTTTGGTGAACAAAGGATAAGAATTTTCTTTTGAATACAATAATACTCATGTCGCTGTAAGTCGCAACAGTAGCGAACAATGGTCAGCAAAATAGCTCAGTGGACTAAGCACCTCCTTAGGCAAGTGCAGGGACTGAGATTTGACTGCCAGCTCCACAGGCTGCATGGGCCCTGCCCCCTAGGCATGCTGACTTGGCCACTGCGTCTGGGGTACAGTGGTGCATGCCTGCAATCCCAGCACTGGGGAGGCTGAAAGCAAGAGGATCACTACTACTCTAAACTGCACCAGATACATTTAAAAAATGGTAACAAACAAAAGAAAAACAATCTATGATTAACATACTACTAATTGTATGCCAGTAATCCATTGATGATTTCAAAATTAACTGTATTTGATGAACAATAATATATGGATGTAATATATTTGAGTACAGAATCTAAGGTTAGCCCAAGCTTATATGCTGAATATTTAGCCACAGTTCAACCCAAGATTCCTATTGCAGTGATCATTTTTAGTATTAATTTGAATTCTGATGCATCTATGATAAAGCAGCATGCTGTAAAATAATCAGCTGCACATTGTGCTTACCATGGTAACCCTAGCTTCACATAAAGCACGTGCTAGTCTGGAGCCAAACAGCTTGACAGAGTTGACAGACTCTTACACTCACAGGCGCGCACACACACATACAAGAGAATGGAGGGGGAAGGGAGGAAGAGAGAGACAGAGAGAGAGAGGCAGAGAGAGAGAGAGAGCTTTCTTGTGCTCATGTGACTGCCTTTAAGCACCACCCTTTGTCAACAGAATATGACAGTGTCAAGTAGTAAACTCAGATATTCTGACTCTTTCCATGCTCTTCCTTGCCTCAAAACTGTTTACTCATTGTTTCCATTGTTACTTCAATTCTCTCTCTTCTCTCTTCCTTTTCTGTTAATTTCCTTTCTTAGATAGAAAGGGAATTGTTAAAAACTATTTTTCCATCTTAGATTATATGAAGCTATCATTCCCATTGAAGTCTACACAACACGAAAAGGAACATTTTGCAATGTTTTGGACCTCATTAAATTCTCCTTGGTTTTAACATGAATTGCACAGATTTCTAAAGACAGAGAAAAATCAGAATCATCATTCCATAAATCAGAAAATTCTGTAAAAGTTAGTTAGAAATCTTTCCTAAGTATCATATGAGAGTACTACTTGCTTAGCCATTCTTTTAATAAAGAAGTAACTTCTTGATCATATGGTGATTTATTGCTTTATCAAGTGATCCTCGTGCCAGGTGATCTTTTGAGAAACTCACCTTAGAGCAGCTTACGTCGCAGACATCTGTTGTGTGCCAGCCACCCTGCATCTACCCTAACTCACACACGACCACACCAGGAATCAGTTACTACCATCCCCACTCTGTAGAAAAATAAACAGAGGCCCAGGAACTCAATTAGTGACGTATACAGGGGCCCCATTAATGCCCTAGCCAGAATGCTGATTCCTTGATTAACACCCCAAAGATAAATACAAATAGAAACAGTAAAACAAACAAAGCAAAACTAACAGCTTTAAATTTTGATGTGTATCGATTCTATGCCTTGAAAGCAGTGGCTCTTTAATTTTCAGAAGTTATTTCTAATATCACTCCAGTGTTGTTGAAATAAACGCATCACAGCTACATCGTCTCCAGGCTGTA
This sequence comes from Ctenomys sociabilis, assembly GCA_004027165.1. Lineage (NCBI taxonomy): Eukaryota > Metazoa > Chordata > Mammalia > Rodentia > Ctenomyidae > Ctenomys > Ctenomys sociabilis. The sequence goes on along the minus strand of PVKA01006647.1, from coordinate 42,456 downwards.
CTGCTATGAAGAGCTGCACCTCATCAGCACTCGGGGGACCCTTGCTTGGCATTCTGTGATGCTTTTGGGTTGCAGATTGGTTTGTTTAACAAAATGCATTTTTTTAAGTTCTTTTCCTCTAGGTTAGCTTCAGGAGCATAAAAGCAGCGGATTTTACAAACAGGCAACTCCCAAGGTCCTATATAGGGTAATGAATAGTTCTTGTGATTTATGGTAAAGCTTTGAACTTCAAGGCAGTCCATTTTCAATTTCCAGTGTCAGTCAGTCTGGCCCCAGTGCTGTTTTCTCCGTAAACACATTTATTTATTTATTTATTTATTTATTTATTTATTTATTTATTTATTTTTCCTCTTCCACAATGTGTTTTATTTATTTATTTATTTATTTTAATTTTTCTTTTATTGAAATACAAATATCAATGAGACATTTTTAAGATACCTTGACAAGATGGATTTGATAAATTAATACACTGCAAACTGTTTTCATAATCTTTTGGTATCCTGTAAGGTGCATACATGATATTATACTTACAGACATTATTATACCATATGTCTCTTATCATTAAATAAAGAGAGTGTAGCTGTTTGTGTAT
>PVKA01006647.1:0-41764 GCA_004027165.1 Ctenomys sociabilis | reverse complement strand
ATACCTGAATTACATCAAAGATTCTTAATCACATTTATGTGCAAATGTTTGTAGGTAAGAGCTATTGACTAATTGCCTCTAAACTCTCTCTCTCTCTCTCTCTCTCTCTCTCTCTGTTTCTCTCTCTCTCTCATTTTCTCTTCTTCCTAAATGAGCTTGTTTGCCTGAAACCATTTTGGAAATGATCCAGAACAAAATGTCATTAGCATGTTCTGGGAACTCATTTGCAAATGCATTTATGCATTAAGAACCCTGCTTCTAAGTTAAACCACGTTGTATCTAATAAGAAAATAGAAATGCTGAAGAGTCAAACATAGGAAATGTTGACCAAAATTTCCTATTAGTGAGGAAAGTCATAAGATTTACATGAAATGTGAGAAAAAATATTTTCAGTACCCACAATGTCCATATGCACCTAGACATATATTTTTTTTTCAGAACCAGGGTTTGAACTTGGTCCCTTGTGCTTGCCAGGGAAGCACTTATTCCACTGAGCCATCTCCCCAGCCGCTATAATTTATACTAATGACAAATTTTAAATTGTTATCTAAAGTATCAGTAATTTTGTACATACATGTACACTGTTTTATGCATGTATTTATATTTATTTGATAGAAACAAATAAGATATATATATATTGTGTATGTGCTTGTGTGCACACATATATAATTGTGCATGTGCTTGTGTGCGTGACAATCCTGGGAGCTAGAACCATATTTCAGTCAACACAGTACCTTCCAAAATAGCATGTAACATGTCAGTTACATTACATTTTATACTAATTTTATTGAGAAACAAATAGCAATGAGACAGTTTCAAGACCGATTAGTATGTCAGTTTCAACAATTAACACATTACATAGTGTTGTCTTAGTGGTTTTTCATAGTACAAGATACAGAAATGATATCTTGTCCACTAACACTATTAGTACAAATCTTTCTTCTCATTGAATTAAGAGAATGTAGCTGTATATCTATCTTACTTTTTATATGCAGATGCAAAATGGTCCTTCATTTGTATCCCCGCCTTTTTTGTTTAGTTTTCTCAGAGATGGGTATTCCCTTTCCATTTAAATATTGTAGGCGTGGAAATTCAGCAAAATAATCCAATATAGTCCAGTAGTCCACAATAGTAGCAGGTTATCCATACGAGTCAGTTACATTATTGTAAGAAAGGACAGAATAACCTTGGAATAAAAGCCCCTCCCCCTTCCTTATTTCCAGCTCAAACATGAATAGTCCAAGACTGACATGCATGTGTACCATGCTCTGCTGCCAGATTTCCTTATGCTGTGCTCATTTAACTTCTCCCTGAAAATTCCAACTCATGGTCTAAGGCCATGGTTCGATTTCTGCCTTATCTTATTTTTAGACATCAGACAGGCGTTGGGCTCCCTTATTTCAAAATCTACATTTGTGAGCTTCCTTTTCAGTCAAAGTAGGAGCTACAAGGAAAATTGGAAAATATAATGTTTGGTTGTGCAAGAAAATTGATATTGGCCACTTGAAGTCTCCCCTGGAACAATTGTTGTGGGTAGAAATACAGGCCATAGGATCAGGGAGATGGCTCAGTGGAATAAGTGCTTCCATGGCAAGCACAGGGCCTGAGTTCAATCCCCAGTTCCACCAAAAAAAAAGGTGTATAGGCCAAGTTCTAAGGACATATAAACACCTCGTGATCAAGAAGAGTATTTGAACATGAAAGAAAAAAGTTAATTCTAAAATACCAGACAAGAAAGGTGCTATAAAATATAATTTTTGAATATCTAATAGCATTCTCAAATGAGTAATTATGTAAGCTCCATTAATTGTTTAATCCTGTACTCATGAAAAAAGCCATTTCTTAGAAAACAATATTTATATGGATTTCATTTTTGCCAAAATCTTCGAACATGAACATTTGCTGAAAAAGTATATCCAATCATAAATTAAGCATGAAACACATAGCCAAATATTTCAAAGACAAATTAAAAATATTTGTCAATTTTACAGCAAAATATTACATTAAGTGGAGTGTTTGTGTATTTTAGTTTATTCTACATAAGTAGAATACAAAAGTTCCATTACTAAATAATTGAATGGTTCTTGATTGTTTTTAAATGGTCCTGAATAAATGATTTAAAAGCTGTTAGTAAGACAGTTCATGTGTTCAAACATCAGCTGTTTTGTCAAGCTCTATTTTCCAAAGTGCAGTATTTATGGAATATAGAAGCGACTCTCTACAGAATATATCTCTATAATTATAAAGCATATATCTCTATAATTATCGTACCATGGGCCAGTACGTTTGCATAGAAATGCCTGTTATCCTTAAAGCTGCATGTGAATTCCACCTATGTAGTGACCAGGCAGCTGTTTGGGAACACTGAGGAGAAGGGCTGCAGGTGTTGCCTTCAGAAAAGTTGGGAGCAGAATGCAGAGGTCAACTGTGCTGTGTGTCACATGGTGCTCCTGGGAGTGGGGCATGGGAGGTGTGGGGTGTCCTGGCCTGGGAGGGGCCTCAGGCAGCACTGTCTCTCTGCCTCTGCTACCTTACTGCCCTAGCGGGCTGAAAAGCTGCCTAGGAACTTCTGTGAGCTGAAAGCCAAGGTAGCATTCACCTTCCCACATAGAATATGAAGAGACAAACCAACTTCTTAAAATGGGATTCAAGCACAAATTTGAATACCTGGGAAAGAAAGTATGTGACTGTCTGAATTCAGATATGTACTTTAGAAAAGGAATGTTACAAAACAATGCTGTGGTTTTTCATGATGGAAGAAGCGATTTCTTCGCTTTGCAATGCATGCGTTCTGCCCGTCCTGACCTTTCCCTCTGCGTCTGCTTCCTCCTGGATGCTGGAGTGCCCAGCGGGAATCTGGAGGTGTGATGTTTTACTAGTTAGCATTTCCCGATGACGTATTTCCTGTGATCGTTCTTTCCTGAAGATCGTGCAGGGTCATACCTCATGAGACAGACTGACACAGTCCTGGTGTTGTAGATAATGTGTTCAAGGTGCACACAGCTGCATGTATGGAGAATTAATAGAGGGTGCAGGCCTGATTATGGACCTGAGACCCTTCCAGTGCTGCCTGACTCTTCTGTCTGTGCCGGGTCCCCCCACTGAATTGATTCTTCACTGAGAAAATTACTGTCCTTGTGATGTGTAGCCGGCTGGGTGTGCACTCTGAGACAAGTCTGAAACATGCCCTGAGATATGAAAAGTTAGTTTAAGTCACGGTATTACCCTTTCTGTATCTTCATAATAATTACTTACTTATGGTTTATGACTTCCTCACTAGCCTTTTCTGAATATGGTGTCTTGCTTATTCTTGTTTTATGCCATTAGTCTTCTGAATTCACATACCAGGGCTGTCATTTGCCCTCAAAATTCTTCAATAATCAAATAACTATTGATAAGTACTTGTGCATTTCTGTTCTACTTCACCTGCGATCATGGTCTTAAACTTCCCACACATGATTCAGATTGATCTTTCTTTAGGGCAGAATCGTGCTCCATTGGGTGTAAATACCACAGTATCCTTATCCATTCCTCTCTTTAACTCCCTAGGGAACACATCTAGAAGGAGAAGAGCTGAGTCAAATGGACTTTCTAATGTCAGATTTTTGAGGAATCTCTACTGATTCCCATGGTGCTTGTACTAGTTTACCTTTATTTTTTCCTGCAGCCTCTTTAGAATTCATTATTATTTGACTTCTTGATAGCAGCCATTAAGAATCTTGGTGTTACTTTAATGTGCCTTCCTCTGGTGGCAAGCAACGGAGAACATTCCATCATGTATTTATTGGCCAATTGTATATCTTCTGTGATGTGTCTATTTATTGACTGATTTTTGATTGAGTCTTTTATTCATGGCAAGGTGTAGCTTTTAGAGTTCTCTATATATCCTCAACATGAATCTTCTGAGGAATTGCTGGCAGAAAATTGTAGATAGATCATTCTCAAAAGGGAAGGATACCAAGAGATGGAGAGAGGAAAAGGGCATGTGAGAGACAGGAAAGGGCAAAAGGAACAAGGTGCGTTGAGCCCATGCACTGACTCCACACAGTGCTGAGGACATTAGGCACTATGCTGCAAATGCAGGAAAAAGGAAGGTGGAAAGGAGGAAAAGAGGATAGAAAGGGAACTAAAATGTGTTATGTACAGCAACTGGGGTTCGACCCCAGCATGCCGGGACAGCAACTGACACTGGGCGTGGTGGCCCATGCCTGTAATCCCAGCACTTGGGAGGCTGAAAACAGGAGAATCACTGCAAGTCCAATCTATGTCGTGAGACCCTAAACAGTCTTTACTAATTACATTTTTTAAAAATGTGTTATGTCCATGTCTTGGAGTCCTCTCCTGGATCTCTTCTCTGCCCAAGAAGTCTATACTTATAATCCCCAAAATATGTTATTGGAATCCCACCAAGTTAATTCTAATCTACCACTCTCAGTGAAATCCATGGTGAAAACAAAGACAATAAGCCATATATATATATATATATATATATATATATATATATATATATATATAAATTGTTGGGTAGCCCAGGGGCCCTAAGTCCAGCCACAAAGATGGCTTTCTGGAACAAAGAGATGACCCAGAGCCACACCCTGATTTAATTCAGCTGCGAAGGAGGCATGCTTGAGGAAGAGAATTGTGGGAAGTAGGTGATTACTGTGAGCTGGGTTAGGCTGGTGCTCTGCATTTACCTCTGTCATATGCAAAATAATTTGCATTATGCTAATGAGATCATATCTAATGTTTTGGGGGGTCTGATGCTTCAGCTCTGATGTAATTTTTCAAACCCCAGGAAGTCATAGCCTCTATCTCCAGGCTCGGCTCGATCCCAGCTGGCACCTCAAAGCACTGGCTCTTTGTTCCATCTTCACCCAGCTCACATTAAAGAGCAGTAGGTATAAGTTACCAGGAAACATGCATGCCAACTTCAAAGACTGTCACCAGCACCTCAGCTAGACCAATATACATTGCTTAAGGCTGACTGAAAGGAAAAGAGGAAGTGTTCACCAGCTTTATACATATCAATACAAAGAAATATGGTCAGGCTCAGCCAAAAATGAAGATAATTGTGCCTCTTTCAAGGAGAACTGCTAGGTGGTTCTCCACATACATATGCCAACTTCCCACATGTAGAGATTATATTTTACCTGTGGATACTGATAAGCTGAAGTTTAAAGGTTATAAAAATACATATATTTTTTGTGGTACCAGGGATTGAACTCTAAAAGTAATTATTGAAGGAAAACTATGGGGCTGGTGAGGTAGCTCAGCCCCTAACGCACCTACTTAGGCAAGTGCAAGGATCATGGTTGGATCCCTGACAGTGCATGCCACTCCGGTCCCTCAGTGTGGGCTTAGCTCAGCCACAAGAAAGAAAGAAAGAAAGAAAGAAAGAAAGAGAGAGAGAGAGAGAGAGAGAGAGAGAGAGAGAGTGCAAGCTACATGCAGGGATCACTAAGGAATGGAGCATTTCACTTTAGTAAATGCGAAAGACAGCAAAGGGTGAGGTAAGAAAAAGTGAGTCAGATAGAGACTAAAAAGTGTTAATTCTACTAGAATCAACCTTGTTTTTGCTATAAATGTAAGTGTGGGTGAGCTGACGTGGATATTCCTGAATGCCAACTCACACTATCCACATCAGTTTAAGTCTCCAAAGAAGTAGTCCAAGTAACAGTGAAATAGGTGTAACTTTCAAAATTCAACTTGAGTGGTCAAACATTTAAATCTGAAATCACCTCATGCCTGCAGCAACAACCTGCTTATTGATTTCATTTTCTTTCTGCAGTACAAAATGTCTATCTTTTCTAATTATTTAAATGCTTCCATGTTTTCTTCACAACACTGTTTCTTCTTCTAATTAATTTCCTTGCAAAGCATCCACTCCAATATCCTACAGGGATAAATTTACGTTAGCAGGAACACTCCTCAGCCCTTCAGTCACACTCATGCATATGGATTGAAATACAAATATACAACACTTATTCATTTAACAATATATTTATATGGTTACTATGGAGAAGCGTGGTAATGAACCTAAGCCCTCCAAAGAGGCAGAAAGAGATTCAATTTGTGGATCCACCACTCAACCTTGTTGAGTGTCAGTTAGCTTATTCATAAAGCAGATACTGATCCTATCTTTCTCATAGGATGGTTGTTGGGAGTGATGCATGAAGTGTATCCAATGTCAGTGATCTATACTTATTTGTAGATTGCCCTGTGGATTTCTTACAGAACTTCTGTCTACACAACTCCTTCACTTCATTGATTTGACATTTGGCAGTCAAAGGTGTGTTGAGCCCATGCACTGACTCCACACAGTGCTGAGGACATTAGGCACTATGTCTAATGTCTCTCATTAGATAACTAGAGTTATCTAATTACTTCTCTGAAGTTTTCTGTGCTTTCTTTTTTTCTTATAAAATGAGGGTCAAACAATGCTTATTCCAACATTCACAATTTGTTAACTTGTAGGTCTACCATGAGGGGTCACCTCAGCTGGGGGATTTAGCCAATGTAAGTGCATTGTGCCACACTTCTGAAGGCTCCAAGGAGACCAGGGAGTCAGGAATATTGCTTCTGCTTTCTTCTGTGTTCTTCCCATGCATGTCTCTGTCCAATTTTCCACACAGAGATATTAATTTTATTGAGTTAGGGACCAGCAGATTCAAAGAAGACTCATCTTAACTATTCACAACAATCTTATTTCCATATAATTTGCATTCCACCTTTTTAAAATGTATTTGGTATAGAGTCTCACTACACAGCCCAGACGAGTAGTGATCCATGCTCAGTCTCAGAGTCCAGCTCAGGCCATCCAGGGTTAGGGTCGGTGTGGCATGTGGTGCCAGGGATCCAACCCTGGTCCCTGTGCTTGAATAAGCAGGAGCTTAGTTCACTGAACTACCTCACTGGGCCATAAATTCATATTCTTATGCTGAGGTAGCAGGAATTTGGAATGCAACATACAAATTTCATGGAAGAAGCATAAGTCAACTAAATTTACATGAACTGAATGTTGGGACTAGAGAAAAGAAATGCAGTAATGAGTCCCTACCACAGGGGGCACTTATATTCTGGTCTTGAATTCAGCTCTCTAATTTAACTCCGGTTATTTCTTTTTATGTGAGGAAAAGGAAAGAAGAAAGAGAAAGGAAAAAAGGAGAAAGGAAAGGAAAGGACAGGAGAGGGAAAAGGAAAGGGGAGGGGAGGGGAGGGGAGAAGAGGGGAAGGGAAAGGAAAGGAAAGGAAAGGAAAGGAAAGGAAAGGAAAGGAAAGGAAAGGAAAGGAAAGGAAAGGAAAGGAAAGGAAAGGAAAGGAAAGGAAAGGAAAGAGCTTTCAGATTTGCTCTGAGGTTAAAGAAAAAGGTAGAAGAGCAGCACAAGAAAGATCAATAGAGAGCACTGAAAAGGTGGTAACAGAATATTGAGACTGAGGTGCAGAATAGTGGTGACAGACTAGCATTCCAGAGGTGCAGAGCTCTGGGTCGCTACAGATTATAGGATGTAGCCACAGAACAGGGTCACTGAAACTAAACATAAACACGCATTTCCTGCCTCTTTATCTTCTCTTTCTCATCTATCACTGCTATTTCCTGACCCTGTCCCTGCTTAAACCCTCCCCTCTGAACTTCAGCTGTCTCACATGCTCACTCCCTGACCAAAGGCACCACACAGCTTGAGGAGCGCAGGAGCTATCCTGATGAGCTTTCGAAGGGAATGGGCTTTGCAAGGCAAAGGTGAGATGAGCTATGAGGTGGAAACTACAGCCTGGCAAGCTGACTCACACCCAAGAAAGGTAAATGAAGATAATCTTGTTGTTTGGTGTCCACTTCCCAAAACGAAGCAGCTGTAACTTCTGAAAAGCTGTGTGGCAGGTTGGGGTTCAGCCCCTCATAAGTATTCCTCCAAAGCCACTGGGACCGACTTGGCAGAAATGAAAAGAAAATGGCTAAAATTCATGTGCATGTAGCATGTGACAAGTGTAGAGGGAAGCTCCACCTTCTTTATTTTAGTCATAAAAGAGAGCTGTGATAAATCACCCATATTAGTGTAGTTTGGAAAGGTGTGTATCAGCATTAACCATGGACAACCAGACTGCCTCTGTCTATAAATGCAAAAGTATTGCACCTGGCTCTAACACTAGGGGAGGCATCACTGACTTTCTTCACTCTCAGAGGGCATGGCTTGTGGAGCATTTGTTCCATTCTCCCCAACTTTTGCCTGATCAACAGAAGAGAAATCATACTCTGTGGTACTCTTTTGCACTCCTTTCAGAAAAATAAAACCTTATCTACCATGCTATATAAACTTTACTTAATATATCTTCTGATCTAAATGAGTTCTTTCATTTGCATCAAACCCTGGGCTATGTATTTTATGTTTCCATCCAATTTAATCATCCTTCCTACTGTGCAAGTTGGAGTTTAGAGGAGTAAAGTAAGATACCCCATGTGACGCTGTTGGTAAGTTTCAGGAATTGTATCAAACCCAGCCTTGTTCCAACTCATACTGATTGGTTCCAAATACCTACTCTTTTGGTCACAGATGAGTTTCTTCTGGGAACCATCGTACTAAAGAACACTGTGGTTAAACTCAAGTACATTTCTCCTGCTATTGCAGCTGTCTAAAGAAACTGCCACCGAACAGAAGACTCTGGCCTGGGTTATAGTTTTACTAAAGACGGGCACATACCCCCAATATTTACAGCACATTGCCTCTGTTCTGGAGCTGCATAGCAGGCTCATCCGCCAGAGTCTGGCAGGCTGACGATGACAGCCCCACTTGGCAACGACCGTCAGGCCATTCACACACGGCTGATGCTTTTGTGTAGGACTTTTCACTGAGTGAATTTGTAGGCACAAACATTGCCAGGGTGTTTCAGTAGATAACAGCTTATACAATGTCTTTCAGTAATTCTAGATTTAAAAAATGAATTAATGATGATGAGTATCTTTAAAATAATGACATTAGAATTCAGAGGAGAATTATGATATAAATGATTTATTTATCTACCTGCCCATTAATTTAGCACATTTTAAGTTAACATGATGATTTTTTTTTTTTTGCACTAAAGTATTATGACAGAATGACTATGCTTTCAAAGCATGTAGCTCATATGCCTGAGAAAGAATGGGAGGAACAAATGATATTTCATGGAGGATTTAATATCTGACTTAACACTTAGACATATGTGTAAGTTACTAATGACATGATTAAGGTATATGATATGATATTATGTAACAAAGGGAAATACATGCTCAGAGATCCCTGACCATAGCATGTTTTAAAACAATAAAGGCATTCAATGTGACTGAAGGAGAATGCACAGCGTTCTGTGTGGGGCTGCACAATGAGTGTATTTTTTTGTGCATGTGAGAGAACTAGTGTAGGCACTGGATGGTGGCAGCTGATGCTCTGAGGACCACTGAGAAGAGTCGATATTGAGGAGGTCCAGAATAGGGAGAGAGATAACTAAGATGCCAAAAGGGTCTTGGCATTACCTAGAGTTCAAAGCAGGTTGGAAACCAGCAGTTCATCATGTTACACAATTATCCCAGTGATGCTAGGTTTTCTCCCAGTGCCTGTGATCTTGGGTAAGGCTATGCAAAGCAGCCACCCAACTATATATGAGCTGGGCTTTTAAAAATGTAGGTTTAAAGATGTACTTAGTGAACAGAAGTTGACAATACAGGAAAGAGTAGATCTGAAGACTTAAATCAGGGAAGCTCAGCCAAATTAAAAAGAAAAAGAACTAGTAAAGCAGTAATGGCTCTAGAATTATGGAGGAGGGAAAAAGGTGAACATTTGGAGTTGCACTGAGGTCAAAAAAGGTAGAAGAGCAGCACAAGAAAGATCAAGAGAGAGCACTGAAAAGGTGGTAACAGAATAGTGTGACTGAGGTGCAGAATAGTAGTAACAGAATAGCATTCCAGAGGGGCAGCACTCTAAGTCGCTATAAATTATAGGATATAGCCACAGAACAAGGTCACTGAAATGAAATAGAAACACATATTATTAAGGTTTGATCCCTGAGCCTGCTGGGCTGGCCCCACCCCTGAGCCGCACTGAGATGGCAATTGAGACTGGGCGTGATGGCACACACCTATAATCCAGCTCTTGGGAGGCTATAAATAGGCAGATCACTACAAGTCTGATCTATTAGTGAGAACCTGAACACTCTGTAGATCCTTCCCTAAAATGCAAAAAAAAGAAAGAAAGAAAGAAAGAAAGAAAGAAAGAAAGAAAGAAAGAAAGAAAGAAAGAAAAGAAAGACATTATTGGAATTGAAGTGCCTAAGGAGATGGACAGCAAGACTGTTGTATGAATCAGCTTCCATAGAACACTGAATAACTGAGAATGATGACCAGATCTGAAGTACAGGTGACCCCTGTGCTCCATAGTAAATGAAGTGACAAAACATGAATATTTAAAAAATCTAAGTAATCTAAGTAAATGAAACACAACCATAGGAGTCAGTCATATTTTTTATAAGTCAGCAGACTCACTGCTCAAAAGCGGAATTGTCAGGGCAGGGAGGTTCCAATTCCTCCATCAAATCAGGAAGTCCAGTGGTTAGAATAAATGAAAAGGTTCCAGTTAATAAATGTCAAGGTGAAAAGATTAGCTGATGACTTTCTTGGCTAAGTGATGTAGGGAGATGAATGAGGGCTATGGAATATGATAGCCTGAGTTCAAGTCTAAGTAGAAAAGAAAAAGAAATGTATTCTTCCCAGGTTCACCTAAGATAAGAAATAGTGATAAATGTTCATTACAAATTTTTCAATGCCTGGTACATTATTAATATGCAACATGGGTAGTGTGCATGGTGGAATTATTTAAGAGCCAGAGGAATGATGCAAAGTTAGGACAAGGTCAAGGAAAACATGGAATGAATTGAGATGCTTGATTACAGCATATCCTTATGGTGAAAAGAAGTTTGCCTATGAGAAAAGAATAGGTTGCTGTTCTGGTGGGGGAATATTAATTACACCCACAACAGTATGTAAGGATAACTGAGCTGCTGATAAATGAGAGACTCCCCTACCCAGGACTGTCAAGCAGAGTCTAGCGCCTTGGTGTGAGGAACAACGGGCCTGAGTGTTTGGAGGCTTATGTCATAGATTTTGATGGCCAGTGCTGCTCTCTGCATGATGAGTTTGGGTCACAAACCAACGTGGCTATATCAGCTTCAAACCATAAGCCCTGTCTGATGAAACGTCTCATGACAGTACTCTGACAGTGAACATATTTGGGGCCTCTGGGATTGGAATTAGTGAGAACTACGGAAGCCAGGTTGAGATTTTACGTAGCTACACACTGTCTGTGCAGGAAGCTCAGCAGGTGGCACATCTCTCTACAGCACTAACACCAGAATCAGCCCGCATTCTCCCAAACACACAAGCATTCTTTATCATACGAGACAGGACTAGGGAAGTGACAGAATGGGTGCTTTGATGTTATAAACTAGTTTAATAATTAATAAGGGAAGGGACTCAATGGAGATCTTTGTTGATCCTTTCATATAAGGCACAGAGAGTAGGGGTTCAACAAGACAATTCACAGATTCCAGAGTCTGATGCCCCCTTTCAGAGCCTGTCCAAGGCCCTGTCCAAGGCCCAGTTTGGCCACCTACAGATGGAAACACCACAAATACATACACTATTATACCTATCTGCTCAACTCTGTGCCTTCTGCCCAGAAATCACTCCATAGAAATGTTGGGTTTTATGATCAATAACAGTGAAAAACAAGGTAACTGATGGCCTCAGAAGCCAAAATTATGGCACTGTCACTTCTGTGGGAATAAAGGAAATCAGCTTGCTGTTTGACAGTTTTAACTTGTTTTATTAACATTCAATAGTCTGGCAAGTCAGTATTTTAGGGTCAACATTCAGTTGTTTGAACATTTTGACTTCAAACATTGAAATAATCCATCTCTTTTCCAAATGACAAGAGGAGGATAAATAGTTGATTAGAAGAATAGAAACCTCAGAGGAACAGAAGAAAATAAAAACTCTTATTGGCTGTTTAAGCACTGCTAAAAGCAAAAAAGACTATTTCTTTTTCTTTTTTTATTAATTTTATTGAGAAACAAATAGCAATGAGACAGTTTCAAAACAGGTTAGTAGGGACAGCTGCAATAATTAATACATTGAACATTGTTGTCTTCATAGTAGTTATTCATTGTACAAGATGCAGACCTGATATTATGTCCAAACACTATTAGTACAAATCTTTCTTCTCATTGAACTAAGAGAAAGTGACTGTATGTCTGTCCTATTTTGCATATACAGTTATAAAATGGTCCTTCATTTATATCCCCTTTTTTGTTCAGTTTCATCAGAGATAGGTATTCCATTGCCATTTAAATATTGTAGGTACATGAATTCAGCAAAATAATCCAATATAGTCCAATAGCCCATAATAATAGAGGGTTATCCGTAGCACTGGCAATGTCAGAAATTGTTGACTTGAGCTTTTTATAGCTCAGCATATTAATAAGACTTTACTTTTTATGCCTCATTTTCAAACTTTTCTGCTGGGTAGTTAAGACCAAGACAAAGCAAGATCTATATAACAAGAAATGTTACTTTTGTATCTGACAAGGTAAAGGGACTATTTTTATCTCACAGTAATAGTTCCATCCCTGTGCAGAAAAGACTATGAGACTGTCATTATCTGAAGGAACCAGATAATGAAAACAAGTCATCAAATATATTTATTGCTACTTTGGCTTTTCATTGAATTATTGCCTGGAAATGGACTGTTTCACTTAAAAGTTTCTGAAATCTGCCTACTCATAGTCAACCATTTAATCTTAAATTCCAACTATAATCTAGATTCCTAAGTAGTTAGTGATCACCTGGATAGAATGGGGTGGGCAGTTGGGGAACAGAAGAGCTCCCCTTCCTTGGCAGTTTAATATATTAGTATGAATAGGAACATAGGTTTTCTAATGATGGTAATAAATCATTATTTCATTGTATATTGAGCTCCTTGTTGAGGGACAGATTCATTCTCTGTCTACAACCAATTATAAGATCAGGTTCTGAACCTCAGAGAGGGATGAGATCTGGAGCAGGGCTTGTGACTAACCAGTGGCTAGGGCATGGTGGAAAGCAAGGCTTTTTATTGCATTTATATGACCAGCAGAGTAGTGCCACTTGAAGCCTTAACTTTAAGCAAAAAGTATGATGTCACTTTGTGGGATAAAGCCCTATAAAGAAAAATCTTTAATGCCCTTGACTGTGGTGAATTCACTAGGTACTGTTGTGCTACTCAGGGTGACATAGCCAGCCAGCCAATGGGTCTTTCTAAGATGATGTCTGTTATACTTCTAACCTAAAATGTTCCCACCCAAATCACATGTGTTTAACTTCTTTTCATTGGTACCAGGCATTGAACTCAGGGCCTTACACTTTCCGGGCAGGTGCTTAAACCACTGAGTTATCTTCTCACCTGAGCACATGGGTTTAAGAGTGAGGGCTTCAGAGGTAATTGGATCACAAAGGTTTAATTCTAGGTGTGGACCAACCCACATGATGGGACCATAAATCAGTAGTGCTCCTGGGAGATAGTGGAAGCTTTGGATGGGCACCATGTTGAAGGCAATGAAGCACATGAGTGCAATCTGGTGTCTGTCGGATGCCCAGCCCCTTCCTTTGCTGACCTTCTCTGTCTCCCACATCTGGCCATCAGGAAGCAGCGGTCCGGATCTATCACTCCTTTTCCACTGTTGTGCTCTGCCTTACAGAAGCAACAGAACCAGCCAGCTACTGTGCCCTACAACACAGTGAGCCGAGATAGGTCTCCCTTTGTTGCCTGCTTTCCTCAAGTACTCAGTCACAACGATGAAAAGCAGAGTCGCTGAATATAGGCGCATTAAGGATCTTCAGCTTTGGAATATCTCTAGTTGTCATCTCTTAGTTCCCAGTTATGGATCAGGTTTATATAATGATTTTAGGATTACAACTATAGACGACCAATGCTTAGGATTTGATGCAATCAGACAGCAAATGCAAATATGCTGTTCCTGTCAATGGAGTTATTTGAAAGAGGCATATTAATTTATTTGAGTGTACTAAGTTAATGTCATTCTGGAAGAGAAATAGCATGCCATACTGATGACTACTATAATGTGCAAAGCCTGAGTTTGTGGATAGAAGACAATTTCTGTGTAATCCATTTCATCCCATTTAGGTGTTTCTAGTAGCTACCACAAATAGATTCCTCAATGCCACATCATAATGATTACACCAGTGGATAATTGAGTTTCTCAGATAAAGTGATTTAAAAAGCAGTTATGCCTTTTACAATACATATTACTTTTCTTTAAAACATCAAACAATTTAACTAGCTCCTTTACTTATAAAATACCACACTCTAATGAAAGGATCTCAATTAGTGAAAGGTATAAAAAGAAACACACACACAATATTCATGTAGGTGTTGTGTGATGTGATGGCCTGAAATGCAGAGCAGTGAGTCGGGATCATAAGCTCAGGTTAAATACAAGGGTTGAGAATGAGTGGGAATGTAGGCAATTAGCCAGAACCCAGACTGAGTATGTCAAGTCATATTTGAACTTAGGAGTTTGGAGGAAGATAGCCCTAAATGCGTGCGACTGAAAGATGATGACTGATTAAAGTGGGTAAGAATCCAAAAGACATCAGTATTAATGGACATTAGAGTAAGTGTCTAGAAAAACACACAGGGACCATACCAGGCAGTCAACACAAACAAAGGCCATGATGGGAAACCAGACCTGAATCTTGATAAATGAGATGAGTCCATGACCGAAATTTCAGTTATGAAGGCGGGCAGCTTCACACACCTATAGAAAATGCTAAAAAAAAAAAAAATAAAAGCTTAGGTAGGAATACAGGACTCAGGAAGGCCAAGAACAAGTTTACACTGTAGGGTAAGTGGACTTCCAGGCACAGGAACATGCCCTGCAGGCACGGAAGCAAGTACACTTGGAATTAGCCTAGCTTTCAGTGGCTAAAAGGCTACATACACTGGACATGATTAGCTTAGCTTATTATCTAGAAGGAAACAATACCAGAGTCTTCCAAGCAGGATCTTTTAGTTGAAGTCACAAGCAGGAGAGAGGTCGTTCCCCAAAGTGCGTTCTGTGGCACAATTGTCCTGCAGAGATGCCCCGTGGAGGTTAAAAATTCTCTTAATTTATATGTTACATATTTAGAAATATCTTTGATATTTATAATGCACAGTTTTATCCTAGAAACTCTGAAGGGTTGAATGAGAAATACATATTTTGTTTTTGTTCTGTATTTCGATCATTTCCCAAACCTATCTGTGGACCAACCAAAATCCCAGTAAAGCTGCTGTTTGGAAATGTCACTGTAGACAAAACAGCATGAATCCTGTTCCCATATGTGCTGCAAATTCTGGGCAAGTTATTATTTTCTTCCCATATAAAACAGGTAATTTCTAACCATGTTAGTAAATCTCAAATAAGACACCAGAAAGGTAGCATATTTAAATATGAGTCTCTCTTCCTTCTGTCCTTGTGAAATTATCATCAGGGATCATGCTAAGAGTTTGGATGGACAGCTCTAAGAATAGACTTAAGGAATTGCAAGGGCACTGTAATGCTAGTGTGAAAGACACTTCCCTCACAAATCAGTACTTTTTTTTTGCAAGATGGGGGATTGAACTCAGGACCTTGCGCTTGCCAGGCAAGTGCTTATTCTACTAAGCTATCTCGCTAGTCTCTAAAATTTGGTACTTCTTGTTTGAGCAGAACCAAGCTACCTGCCTGACCAAAATAATGGTACTAGTACCCAAATCGTTGCATGACAAGAAAGGTCATATAATGCATTTAAACTCTTAGAGTTAGACCACAAAAAATCACCTGATAATAATAAATACCTCTTACTCAATTAACTCACTGTTTTTCTCTCAGAATTATGTACAAATATTACACACAAAGCTCTGAATTTTCTTTTCAGAATAGCTTTTGTCCCATACAATTGCTACATCTTTCTCTTTGTATTGTCAAAGTTTGTAATATGCTTCCTTGTAGTTATTTACATGCTTTTTGTCATGGTCCCTGGGGACATCCTCAGCTGAACTAAGAAGCTTTTGCAGAGATGCAACTCCTGACCATATGTGACCTGCCAGTCCAGGCTTATACACTCTTTCCCATGGCCTTGGGCCAAGTGGAGATGACAGCCACTAGATAGATTCAAATGATCTCAATGTGTGTTTTCCTATTGAGTGTGTTAAACATGCAGTGGCAATCATCTATTCATTTTGAAGTTTTTCATATAACACTGGAATTATTTTAAAAGCCTGAAACTGTATATACACAAATAGAAACCAACTATTAAAAAGGAATTACCATGCAAGGCATTGGCTGCCAGAGAGATTGGTTTCCCCTCTCCATTATGGGATTGATATTTCCTATATGATCTCAGTGTGTGCTTTCATGTTTTCTGTACCAGCATGGCCAGAATCAACACAAGTTAAATAATGTGCACCAAAGACTTTGTTCACTTTGAGTTCAGCTTGTCCTTCTCTTTAGCACACATATCATCTAGACCAGGTGTGTTTCCTTTCACTATGACACTTATGAAGAATACTACTTTGTCCTATGCAAGGAGTGGGTACCCAGGGGGCAACAGGAGAATAGGAGAAGACAAGGCACCCAAAGGAAAGCTGGGACCAGGTACGATGAAACCTCTCCAATGGAGAAGCAATGACAACTCAGCATGGTCTGCCTCTTTATTTATACACAGTGTTAAGAAAAAGGGAAGTGCTTCCCTGGGAAGCACAAGGGCCTGAGTTCAATCCCCGGTTCTGCCAAAAAAAGAAAAACAGAAAAAGGGATGTGAGTGATGGAATCTAAAGGTCAAGGCCTCAGTGTTTTGCTAAGAAAACTCAACATTAGCATTCTTAGAACTACCTGTGTTGTTGCTAACCTGAAGGAACACCAATGTCAGATGCCTGCTGAAATGTCACTGAGCTAGAGATCAACTTGCTCAGCCTCTGGCCATCCATGATCCTGGGCCTAGCCTTGCTGTAGTCCTAAGGAGTTCACCAACTTCGGGCTCAGCCATGGCTCAGCTGCTCTCTACAGTATACAGGACTTAAACCAGAATCTGAACATCCCCATTTGGCACTAGGATGAAATAAAAAGGAAAATAAAGGTGGCCTACAAAATATTGCAAAGAAGAAGTTGGAGACAGAATAGTTTAATTAGAGAGATGTTTGAATATGTAAATGCAGAATCAAGTAACAATATCTTTGTACTTTTTGAGGAAGCATTTGTATTTATCTACTTATTAGTAATGAAATTCACTCCTACCTTGGGCTATATAATATTCATGTATCTAAATTTCTGCATCTATAAAACTAGTATGAAATCTATGGCCCTGTTGTGGTGGTTAAGTAAATAGCTTAGAGAGCATATGGAGCTTCCAAAGCACTGAATGAATATCAGCTGTTACTGCTTCCCTCTGTTCATTTACTGAATCATTTATACTCTGCCGAATCTAGGGAACCAAAACAAGTAATTCTTTCCGGTGTGAAAAATTTCACTGGGCAGAAAAGAGAAAAACAATTGCATTGCCAATTAAGTTAAAAACAAGAAAGTATGAAATTATATAAAAACACAGAAGAATAAACTAACCACAGAAGGGCCAGGAATAGAAAGACTCAATAATGTAGCATCTACAATTGACAGCACATTCAGAGGATTGCAGTAGCTTGTAAAATCCAATTATGTACTATTGATTTATTAAAAACATCATATACTTCTAGGCAATTACAATTTCCATATTAAGTGGCAAAATAGACCATACACAGCAGCCGGGTGATTAGCTGGGACACAGGCATGATTAATGCAGCTGTTATGTTTGGTTCGAAAGAGACCAATGAGCCTGCATGGATCCAGACAGGGCAGTGCTTACACAGACGGCAGAAGCAAGATCAGAGTGGCGTCTGTCCCCCAGGTCCTAGTCCCACAGGAGGACACAACCAGAGAGAGAGAGGCTATGGAAGAAACAATATAGTGTCTCTTCCGTTAGGAACCCAGTGCTGAGCTGGAGCCGGGCTTAGGGGGAATCCGGGTCTACATACAGCCTTAGGTGGGACTAGGGGAGCCAGATGGGTGAGATGCTGCTTGTGACGCTTACTCTCCAGACTGCTTCCCTCTCCAGCTCCCGCAGGATATATTGTGTGTTCTCCCCACAGTCCAAGAGCACTTGAGCAGCCTTGCCTGGGCAGCCCGGGTGGACACGTGCAGCCCCAGCAAGATGCTCCAGCTGGAGCTGAACCCCATCTTGCTTTAGTCCACATCGCGGACACTTTGAGTTAAAATTTGGAATATCTGGGGCTTTTCCTTTGCAGCGGCATGATTTCTATTATTACTATAATTATTTACATATTCATTTGCTAATTTTAAAAATCTTCACATATTACGTCTTGAAATATTTTGACAAATTTGATACTAATAACCAAACTGATGCCAACTTAATTACATAGATACAGAGTTTTATATTAAAGTAAGATGAATATTCTCAGAACAAAATAATGTGTTACAAATTCTAACCCTAATGTAGAACACTAGCAATGAGTAGGAACTATAAATAAAGAAAAATATAAATAAGAATAATGTTGAGGGGCTGGCCAGATAGCTCAGTGGATTAAGGCACCTGCTTAGGAAGGGCACAGTGGTAGGGGTTCACTCCCCTGCATGCCTTGTGGGCCCCGTCCCCAGGGCATGCTGAGAAGGCGATTGAGACTTGGCGTGCATCTGTAATCCCAGCACTGAGGAGGTTGAAAACAGGAGGATTACAACGAGTCTGATCTGCTTAGTGAGACCCTGTAGACCCTGTACACCTCGTACCAAATACATTTTTAAAAGAGAAAAATGTTGAAATACATTCTAAATTTGAAGTTTACACTGTCAAATCTATTTTGGTTCTTTAAATTAATACATAATAGAGGGAAAATGCTTAGATAAAAGAGGTTGAAAGATCAAATATAATAAATCTGCGGTACTCAGAGCACTAAAACTAGAAAGAAGTTGAAAATGGCTGGGGAATGACAAAATCAATGTCTTCTACATTCGCCTGTAACATTTATGCTTAATTCAATATTAGCCATTTGAACTTGTAGCTCCCTAACCAGGAAATTGTAGCAGAAGATTCTGACAAAAGTGAAAGCAGTCACACAGGGCTGTTCAAACCAGTATAATTTCTGTGGATGAGCTTAATGTTCTCAGGTCTGATCTTCAGTTTAAGAACTCAGGTGGGGATTCCACTGGAAGCAGAGTTAGAAAGATTCAACTTGCGATGAGAGGGAAGTGACCCAGAGGAGCTGACCTAGTTTCTCGCCACCTGAGATTGGCCTTTGCAGTTCTGTGCGAAGCCTACTGCTCCTGAGTGAGGGATCTAGGTGGTTGGAAGCAAATGCAGGAAGGTATGCTGGCAAAAAGATGAACATAGAACAATGGATAAGTGGAAAGGTTCGGATCTGTTCAGCCAGTTAACATAATGTTGCCTTTTGCTTTTAAAGCCACAACTTTAATTCAATGATAGTCATCAATTACCATCAGAGATCAGAAGAAAGGTGCATGGCTGTGGTGGAGGGAGATTTACACTGAAAGAATATTACAGAACTTATGAGGAATACAGAGAGATTTAAGTAAACTGAAATATGAGGAGGCTGAGGGGTGGAGGAAGATATTAGATTACTTACGCAGGTTCCTGTCTTTTAGTTAAATACCTGAATTAATGTGCTGACTTTTTAAAGATTTATTTACTTTATACAGGGTGTCACTGTGCAGTTTGGACTTGCAGTGATCCTCCTGTCTTAGCCTCCCCACTGGAATTACAGGAATATGCCACCACAGCCAGTTTCAGTGGCCAGCAGAGCGTGGGGCCAGCATGCATTGTGATACTGGGAATGTAACCCTGGTCCTTACACTTGCTACTCTGGTGCTTAGGCCACTGAGCTATCTCCTTAGCCTAATGTGCTTATTCTTTAGATCTCAACATAAAAAGAGGTGTGAGAATAAGTTAATCCTAAAAGAAACATCTTGTGTCAAATATATGGGGCATAGACATCTCTCAGGGAATGATTTCAGGCCCTGAAAGAGTTCATGTTTACCCCTCTTGTGGCTATGTGCACACGGGTCCTGGGTCAGGTATCCCCAAGAAGAACTGGCTTCTCTTCTGTCACAGAAACTTCTCAGCTCAAGCTTGCAAATTCTCATCACTGTTACAAGCACTGAACAGTGACAAGCCATTGTTTCTGTTATGCTCAGAATCAATAGTACCCAGCAGGGGTGCTGTGAGCAAGTTCTGAGTTTAGATTGTTAATTTTCAAACTGGTTGGCAAACTGCAAGCTTTGCTTTTACTCGTTACCCTTCTGGTTCATGTAATTGGACCTACCCCCTGCTCTGAAGAGTGGAAAGGACGTGTCCATTTGTTATGGGGGATTGCTGCACAAACTACATGGGATCCTCTTGTGGACAGTTCCTACAAATGCCTTTGTGATAGCACCTCACTGCATTCTATAATGTTCAACTAGTAGTTTGAATATATTTTAATAATGATGAAAGATAAGAATGTGCTAAATAAATACATATATGCATCAACTAAGTGGAAGATACTCGCCTGCCAACAGGAACAATAATATAGAAAAGTGTCAATTTCAAATAAAGTGTGAAACACTTTTATTTTTTTATGTTGTATGTATTTAGCACAGGGTCTGCAGGGTCCCACTGCACAGATAGGACTCATGGTGATCCTCCTGTTTTCAGCCTTCCAAGAGTTGGGATTACAGGCACTTACCACCATGCCCAGTCTCATTTGCCATCTTAGTGCACCCCAGGGGCAGGATGGGCATGGCATGTGGTGCTGGGGATCAAACTCAGGTCCCTAAAATTGCCTAAGGAGGTGCTTTGGGCTGTTGAGCTGTCTGGCTGGCCCTTTTTTATTCTCATAAAGAGAAGTAAAACTACTTTATTACATTTACTATATGAGGAATAACATACTGGTTCAGTATGACACAGCTACATAAGATTTTTAATATTTAGACCAATTCCTTTGCTTAACAGGCATCAGCTGTAAAACTATATTCAACTTGTCTCCTATGGACTCATAAAATAAATTTTTCTTCTTAACTTGCTTTAATAATTCTTTTGCAGCTCAAAGCTCTTAAGTATTCAATTTTAATTAATCTAGGTTAAAATACTCAGTAACCTTCACTATTTTGACTTTAAATAATGTCAAATATTAACATATACTCTTAAAAAGTATTCTTTGTAAATCCAACAGACAAAATATTCAACAAAGTATGCATGATAATGCCTTTCTGTACAAGCACTGACTTTCTGTCTTTCTAGAACTGTTGGAGCATAACTTAATCATCAATGCTATTAGCAAATATGTGTTAGCTTTAATACGTCCTCTCACCAGGGAGATAGCTCAGTAGAATAAGCACCTTCCTGGAGAGTGCAAGGTCCTAAGTTCAATCCCCAGTACTGCAAAAACAAATAAACAAACAGACAGACTACATCCTCTCACTAGCAGTCATTTATACTTGAATCTTCCAGGAGACTTATATGAATAAGAAACATTGTGTACGGATGAATTCTAATAAGCTTTGTAAATATGAAGGCCTTTTCAGGGTTAGAGACCTGAGACACTTTCTTCAAGTAGGAAAGTTCCAGTGTATAACTAAGGACACAAGACTTCACTCTTGATGCAGCAAAAGCTGCAGCATGAACAATAGCAGAAGATCATTGAATATATTTAGCTCTAAAGCAAAATAAAATCTAAACTGGTTTCTCACAAAGTAAAATTTCATTTTGCAGCATGTTCCCTTTCTACCTTGCTCCAAGGAAAGATGATTTCTCACACAGCATAGTGCTTAAACTACACACTGGAGCTTTTCTATGTACCATAACCAGTTCTGATAATCTGACACCTAATAAATATTTATTAGGTACAATTTAGTGGTTCCTATGCTGAGGAATTTGAGAAAGATAGTATGTGGAACTTATTCCTACCTTAAGGACATATATTTTATTGAGGGAAAAGATGACATAGCTGTTAGAAATAATACAGAATTTAAAATTGTCATGGGAGAATGTGTTGGCTTAGGTTTGATGAGTGTAGATCAGGAATGGTCATATAGATCTGAGTGGGGAAGTGCAGCTTCACACGGGAAATACAACTTCAATAGAGAATCCTCTGATGGCAAGAGATCTAGGGAAGTATTTATAAAATCAGTAAATATGAAGATAGAAACAAATGACCCATGCCTTTTCCTGGAGAGACTAGTCTATGTTTTAGCAAGGATGGTAAATGCAGCTCAAAATGTCTTTGTGCAAGGTTTTTAGCTCAAGAAAATAGAAATCGTAGCACTAGAAATGGCTTCATGCTCAAATGATAGCACTTAGGAGGGCAAGAGAAGGTCACTGATAAACAATTCAAACTGGGAGCCAAACTTCTAAGATTGTAACCCAAGCAACCACTGGACAACTCTTTATTGTTACACCCCTTAACTATGTTCATGCTACAGTTTTTGCTGCATCAAGAGTGAAGTCTTGTGTCCTCAGTTATACACTGGAACTTTCCTGCTTGGGTTCAATCCCTGGGGTGTCGTGGTGGCCTCACCCACAGGGCACCCTGAGATGGCAAATGAGACTGGGCACGGTGGAGCGCACCTGTAATCCCAGCACTTGGGAGGCTGAAAACAGGAGAATTACTGCAAGTCTGATCTACGTAGTGAGACCCTGCAGACCCTGCAGGCCCTGTACTAAATATGGAAATAATAAAAATAAAAATAAAAGCATGCACCTCTATGTCTTCAACAACTCAGTGGAAATGTGATGGCGGAGGGGAATGAATGAGGATATGCACAAATCAGTAGTGCTTACAGAAACGCCTGCTTCACGTGTGTTACTGTTAATGTTATGATTAGAACTCTCTCCATCTACATCTCCACTCCCTCTGCCTTTCTCATGATCCACAAAGTGATTAAAACCTCCCATCTCAAGGCCCCATAGGAAGGCATATTTTCCTGCAGTTCATTTTTCTGACTGGTCATTCTTAAATCAGTCCCCGCAGCCAGGAGACTCCTCTGGCTGACCAAGTCTGATTGTCTCTCATGAGAAAATTCTGAGAATCCGTGAGAAAGCTTCATCGAATGTGGAAAGGGACTTTCCTCCATACAGCAGTGCAGAAATTTCACAGCGCAAAAATCTGAAGGGAGAAAAACTATAGGCAACCCAGTAACAAGTTCCTACTAAATTACTCCCACAGATTCTGATAAAAGTGATAGAATAAACAATGGGAGGTGGAAATTGGCCTAGGGAAGGAGTCTGTGTAGGAGACAGAAGCAAAATGAAAGCTGTGTGGAGGCAGAGGACCCAACCGTAGCTGCCCTGAGCTGGGGGCTTAGAAATTCTGTTGACGGCCTGTTCTCAACCACTGTGAGTGACAAAATCTTTCACTGATTTTGGATGTATCCAGGCTTTCACTATTAATGTTTTCCTTGTATTTATATGTATGTAGAAACAGAAATGTTTCTGTTTTAAACAAAAATGTTCCTTACAGCAGTTAAGGAAGCCACTGAGATTTTTTTTTTTTTTTTTTTTAACATTCTGATTACTTAGGTCTGGCAAAATGCCATCCCTACCTATAAGAGTAATTTAGAAGCTGAAATTATTACTCTGCCTTTTTCAAACTGTATGTATATAATACAGGAAGAATGCATTTACCAGAGCCAGCAGATGATATATTCTTTATGGAAATCATTACTGCGACTGTAATTTAAAGTAATAGGTACAGCACTTTAGAGATGACAGAAACTGCTGGCTAATTCTATTTCCAACTTTAAATCACCTCCATTGCTTATTTTACTCAAGTATAAATTTCTGTGACACGTAAGCAAAACAAAATAAATCAACAGATTATGTAAAGTTTTGTATTTTTTCCAAATTCTGTTATAGAATGTTAATAATAGTGCGAGTTCATTCATTTGTACATCCATTCAATAAACATTTCATTAATTTCTTCTAAGCCATAGGCTTTTGAGCTATTTTAGTTTATCTTTTTAACTACTATACCATAACTAATGTCAACCCCTCAGATATTCTCTAGCCCACAAAGACATAAATTATTATTAATAAATATTAAATGACATGAAAGAGGCAAGATACAAGGTTTTACTCCTGGAAACTACAGTAGTATTATGCAACTTAGCACAAGTTACCAGGAAGAATTGTGCCAGTGGAAAGCAGGATGAGGACCCAAATCTATCTGTCAATTCCTAATGTGAGGGACTTGGGTGGGCGTTTTCTCTGCTCCTTGTTGATTGCACAATTCCCACTAAGTCCCTAACTTGCCCAACTTGTGTTTAAAAATGTCGGAAAGAGGGCTGAGGATACAGCTCAGTGGCACAGTGCCTGCCTGGCAAGTGAGAGATGGTGAGTTGGATTCTGGGAACCAAAACAACAACAACAACCAAAAACAGCTGAAATGTAGGAAAGAGTAGTCCTCATCTTGTGGAACTGTTGGAAACACTCAAGCCAGAGGGTTTCAGGTTATATTAGCATGGTTCTAGACCCCAGGAAGTGCTCAGTAATTATCAGTGTTGTTGTATTCTGTATAATACTGAAAAAAAACCTCTATAGTACTCATTCCAAGTGGTCCCTCTTCCTGCTACCCAAAACCTAATGAAGTGAGGGGAGCCCCCCTTTATCTGGGATGGCCCTCTCACACATATGGAAGATCACTTGCTACAAGGAATGAATGCCTGGTCGCTTAGTAGCATGGGTGTCGGTCTAATGACTTAGGGGCTTCAAATGCACTGGCTGTCCCTCTTCCTCTGACAACTTCTAAAGTATGAGCAACTGGAGTCTCTCCTTGCGTTGGAATTGTTCTAAACTAAGCAGCTCAAGAGCATTATGTGGATTAATCTCATTATTTATTTTAATTTGTTTTCTTTCCAAATGAATGCTACAAGATGATAAAAATCACACACACACACACACACACACACACACAGGAGTCTAACTTTCTCTTCAGTGAATGCTTGGCTGAAATCTTCTTCTTAGCTTACTATTTATCTATTTTTAGCTCTGCTTCTGGAAGCCATAATGACCAAAGTTCCATTTGAAAGCAATTCCCAGAATAATTCCCAGAATTCATAATTTTCACATAATCAACCACTGAAAAATGTCTTAAGAGATCTTGAAATCCAATTAACAGACTCAACTTTGTAATACAACAAGACATGTCATTCAGCTTTACGATGAAGTCTGAATATTCAAAGATAGGCAGATCTGAGATGGAGCTCAGAATGTAATGTTTCTTTTTTATAAAGATTAAAATTCTACCCATGATTTGAAGTATAAATGTATATTCATTATTATACAAACAAAACTATGACTGTGAAAGCTGTTAATTTCATGCACCAAAACACTAATGAAGGCCTTTCAAACAGTTTAAATAATCAAGGAAACATACTGACAGCTAATATAAATGTTTATATTAAGTAAGAGACTGTGGTATCAGTGTCTCTTAGACTTTAATCTGCTCACAAATTAACTGAGAAACTCGTAAAAAAAATTCAGTGCTGTACAGTGAGATTGGCTTCAAGATTTTTACAAGTCTTTTTAATCCTTCAGGTGACACCTATCTTGGAAAATATGAAATCCTTTGTAATCAATAGATTGAAGTTAATATAAATACACACATATATTGTAAATTGTAGTTAATAAATTGTAGTTAGTAGAAATGCATACATATAGAACTTGACTGAGATGACATACTCAAAGCTATGAATTATAATTGTGATTGACAAAAATAGATTAGAATACTATAGGTTTATAATTATTATTATAGAGTACTATAGTTATAATTATTACCATACGATAGTATAGAATTATAATTATTATTAATGATGTACTTATGGTCAACCATGTGTTGTTTATTTGCTCTTTAAATTTTCAAATACTAACTCCTCTATGGTAACATGGGCAATTTCAAAAAATTTCCAATCTCCTAAGTTTTTTAAAGAGTGATTGGTGTTTCCATGTTGCAATGTAAAAATTGAATATTTGACAAATAAGTTTTTAGCAGTGATTCTCAATAACATTTTTGCCAAAGTTGCAGGTTTATTCTGATTTTCCTAGAATTCAGTTTTGATGATGATATTTATCTTTAGCCTGGTGGTAGAATAAGGGTTCCACAGAAATGTCCACTCAATCTCTAGAAACTGTGACAATGTTATACTATATAAGGAGAAATTAAGATTATACATGGAGGGTCATGGAGATAGCTCAGTGGCACAATGCCTGCTTGGCAAGCACAAGGTCCTGAGTTTGATCTCTGGTACAAAGAAGAAGATTACACATGTAATTAAGTTTGCTGGATGGCTGACTATCATCCAAAATAATTATTTTAGAGTTTTCACGCAAATCTGGGATAGCTGCAAGGTCTTTGCTGGAGAACAACACAGCTATGAGAGTGTCAATCTTAGAGAATTCTCACTTGGTCATTACTGGTTTGAAACCGAGAACCAACCAATTAACAAAGAAAGTAGGAAGCTATAGGGATGAACACAAAGCAGTGCTCTCCTAGACCCTCCTAAGAGTTTAGTTGGTGTCTTAATTTTAGCCAGGAAAACTCATTTCCTACTTCTAATCTCTGAAATTATATAGAGACAAATTTGTGTTATTTTTAGCTAATAAGTTTGTGATCATTTCCTAGAAACTAATATACTTGGTTTTGCCTGAGAATTTATTGAAGCATTTGATTGTACAGGATAATTCAAAATATAGAGTATTGAGGTATATTCATATCCACATTCATATCCACATCCACTACCCATTCTAAATAAAATACACTTTTTCTAGTGTGAGAAATAGTGAGTGTTCAGGCCCCTCTTAAAATCATCAAAAATTTATTATTGTGATATGATTTTAGCATGTAAAGTATGAATACACATGGTATGTATTTCTGTAGGATTTTATTGCATTTACATTTTGAAATAGGTATGAATTTATGAAGTAGATAAAACATTAGTATAAGTATTATGGAGAATTAAAAAGATATTGATAGGTTGGAGGGTTTGTCACACACCTCTTTCCTTCCATAGGGTTCTGCAGTTGGGGACACTTAGTAGCAATATTTGAGATGTTAATTGCTTTGATTTAAATGTTCAGCAGCCTCCAATCTTGATTACTGGCAGCTCTTGAAATGTTAGTGTTGGTTAAGTCTCAGATTTACTATTAGAAAATACATGTCATAGTCTTGGGAATGGCCCATTCTGTAATCAGGGATCATACGACTCGCTGCTGTATTTCCAGAAGCACTGGTCCGTAAGAGATCACCGTGTTCAGTCACCGGGCAGGCTGTACCCATAGAAGTCAAGCAGAAGAGACGCAGTCACTGAAGGACCACACTGTTGGAGCTCTCAGATGAAAGACACCTGTCACCAATCTGTTGTCCCAGGGTCCACTATGTAATTAGTAATCAGTTTGTCCTAGTCTTTTAAAAGCACTCTGAAACAATGAGATATGTCCCAATGAATGCCAGCTGCCTTGGCCTAGACTTTTCTTTACACACCCACATCTCCAAAAGGACCACTGTCACAAAAAGTTTCCTGTATTGTCTCCGCTTTAGAGTCAGAAATCTGATACTTGCTCTGTTCATTGCCACGCTGGCCTCCTCTATCCTGAGAACATAGACTTGGTTTAGATTTCTGTGTCTACATGGGCCTTCCACACTCCAGTATTTACTTTACGATTCAGTATTTGCGAAGTCTCTCTTTGATTGGCCCAAGGCCAACATTTGTGTGTGGTGGACAAGTGAATGAAATGCCCACCCTGTGCTTTTCCTGTGGCGTCCTGCCCTTTGCCTCTGACTGGTCTCGAGAATGAAGCTAACTCAGGAGACAGTGCTGAACATTCTTTTTAAAAGGGGCCTAGGTTTATTATGAAAAGGTACACTATTTTTTTAATTTGTAAGACATAGGAGAATTCCTCATTTCTTCAACAATGCCTTTCTTCACTAATAAAAGAAAAAAAAAAATCCTTCGACCTCATCCCACCTTTGAATACTGTTGCGGTTCCTTTGGCAATCAAATAAAGGAACAGAAAGTCAATGCTAGATCTAGAGAAACCACTGATGCACATGTGCTATAAATAAAATCAGAAAAAGGAATGTAATTAAATCTAAACTAAGAAGCCATGCTCCATCTTAACCCCCAACCCACAGCACAAGATGGGCTCTTGTCAGTTTCTTCCAAGGCCGAGGGCTGGAAGCTAATAATGACGGTGATTGAACAGATGACTCAATTACACCCCACGCCATTTTATTGGCCCCAAGAGTGTATTTGTGAGTACAAAGAGATAAATGTAATTCATTATTATGTTAATGTAGACCAAAGGTCGTGCGGGAGGCAGGTAGGAAAAAGACAGGGCCCGATGAAGGGGTTGCCTTTCTGCATGAGGCTTCCCAAGAAGAAAAGACAGTTTTATTTGCTGTAGGTGAATCTTCAGTGGTGACATAACTCATAGAAGACATGGTGTCTTCCAAAAGTATTTGATCAGGCAAAAATAATTTGGAATCATTTCTAGAAATTGCCTTGGACAGCCGATGTGTTTCCATTAGTTCTTCCTCCTTTTCATTTAGTTGGCTGCTTCAGCTATTTCCACGAATACTAACAAAACCAATACGCAGCACAAAGAGGAGATTTAGTTAAGAGATTATTGAAGTATATGCACATTGAGGTATTCTCTTTAACTTTTTTAAAATCTCAAAATACAAGTCAGACTCTATCAACGAGGGTTGTCTAATTTTTTCACCAAAAAGATATCAGAGTAGCTTTAATCCTTTTCTTTTCTTTCTTTTTTGGTTCATTTTTTAAATTTTATTGAGAGACAAATATCAATGAGACAGTTTCAAAGCTGATTAATGGGACATTTTCAATAATTAATACATTTTACATTATTATCTTCTCAGTGGTTATCCATGGTACAAGAGGCAGACAGGATATCCTGTTCAAACACTATTACCACAAATTTCTCTGCTCATAGAATCAAGCAAAAGTAGCTACATATCTGTCCTAACTATTCTGTACATACAAACACAAAATGGTTCTTCCTTTGTATCCCCTTTTTTTGTTTAGTCCTGTCAGACATGGGTATTCTATTAGCATTTAAATACTATAGGTGCTTGAATTCAACAAAACACTCCAACACAGTCCAGCGCTCCACAATAGCAGTGGGTTATCCACAGAATTTGTTTACTAGAGCCTTTTACAGCTCAGCATACCAATATGGCTTTACTTCATATACCCCATTTTCATACTTTTCTGCTGGATAGTTAAGAACAAGATAAAGCAAGCCCTATATGATCTTTTTTTCTAAAAAAAATAAGATTAATTAATTTTTATTTTTAAAACGTGAACCACACAATTATATGATGTCAAACCAAAGGAAAGAGGATTTGTGCTGAGGAGATAGAATCTGAGCTCTGATTCAAACTAAAGGATGTTCTGGAGCTGGAGAGATAGCTCAGTAGAATGAGCGCCTGCCTGGCAAGTGCAGGGTCTTGAGTTCAATCCTCAGTACTGCAAATAAAACAAAGCAAAAAGCTAAAGGACATTCTTTTAGGTTCTACATCTCACCAGAACTGAAGCCTAGTGACAGTTCTCTTGGGGGCGTTTTAGGTATCTAACATGTCCCTGTCAACGCTGTATTAAGTGCTCAGTCAAGCACTGTGACTGTGTCCTGCCTTCAGTAACTCTGAACTTAAATGCATGAAATGCATTCTGATTTATTGAAATAGAAGCATCTAACTTCTTGTTAGGTTGAGCACAAGCACTATAAGCTAGTTTTAGAGTGATTCTTTCAGGACGGGCACACATCCACGTGTTCTTTGTCTGCATGGTAATATGGACATGGAAAGAATCATCCCTTTCTTCAACATAAATAATATTTCACTTGGATTTTTTTTTTTTTCTCAAACATTTCCTTGACATCTTTGCTCCTTGTTTCAGTCTCATGGTGTTTTCCATATTCTCTCTCTCACTTTTTAATGTGTTTAGCATAGGGTCTACAGGGTCTCACTATACAAATCAGACTCATAGTGATCCTCCTGTTTTCAGTCTCCCAATTGCTGGGATTACAGGCACACCCAGTTTCATTTGACATCTCAGTGCACCCCAAGGGCGGGGCCACACCACAGGATCAAATCCCAGTCCCTCCTTCTGCTTAAGTAGGCACTATAATCTCCTGAGTTATCTGGCCAGAACTTTTTTCAGATTCTCTGTGTCTGTCTAGGAGCAAAAATATCCCTATTTACCAGCTTTTCACCTTTTAGCGGAGTAAATGGAGGGTGGGAAGTCCTCAGAGTTAGCTTTATTGTACATTTAAAACTCCATCTAATGCAGCTGAGCGATCTTACCTATTGCTAGTCATTGTTCTAAATTATGTGTACTCTTGTATTTCTCTTTTGAATTGCATAATGTGCTGCTACTTTCATATAATTGTCTTCTTTCTGACCCAAATGAACATACAATATATTGTTGCAGCTAGGGTTAGGAGGTCTTGATCCTTATTGACCAAGGACAAGCATCAACCCCTCCTCACTGCATGCTGACCCAGTGCTTCGGCTCCAGGCAAATCAAGTGCCTGTTAAACTAAAAAAGAGCTTCTTCCACCTGTAGAAGAACTGTGTCTGCAGGATAATTGTATAACTATTAAATAAAATTAATCATAATTATTAATTTAATTAATTATAAGTATTACTTTAATTATTCATTTAATTATCTTATTCACTATGTTGAATCTTTAAATTGAACAAATAAGTGTATGTACATTTGAAAGTGAAGTGTACGTGGTTTAATAATGAATTAGGAGCGAATTCTCCTTTCATATTTACTCATTGGTGCTTTGAGGGCTCAGTCTAGAGTAGGTGGTTATATCAGGAAAATGAAGCAAATGAAAAGATTCAGGGTGTCACCACCTTACACTCACCCCTCATTAGCTGTGGAATGGATTAGTCAATAGCACAGATTGCTGAGGGATGACATTTTTGCACATGAATTACTTATCATTCATAATACTACCCTTTGACAATTCCAAGAGGGTGTTATTCACCTTATAGAACAGTAATTAATTAATTGGACTCTTATTTATTAATTTAATATATTTTATGTAGACTATATTACACTACAGTGGACAGTGTCTATTAGCATTATTAGTAGCACATTACTTTAATTAATGATTTTATTTTATTCATTTATTTTACTTTGTGGTACCAGGGATTGAACTCAGGCAAGCACTTATTCTACTGAGCTATCTCCCCGGGACCTTAATTACTGATTTTATTTAAAAAGAATATTCTTAAAAAGTGAACTCATAATCTATCAGATTTTCCTATTCATAAAATTTCTAAATTATTTCATTAAGATACACACAATAACTTATTTCATTTTACATTTCTAGTTTCATGGCATGTGTTGAGAGATGATTTTATTCTAACTATCTTATTTTTCTCATTGGGGGGGAGATTGTTTTGGTTTGTGGCTAGTTGTCCCCCCAAAGGCCTCATGCAGTCATGGGGTGGGGTTTGAGATTAACTCATGATCCACAGAGATTATAGGTGATCCAAGGCTGGGATTATAGCTGAGTGTTGCTGGGATTATGGGTGTATTTCCTCCAGCCTGGAGCAATAGCCTGAATGTAACATAAGAGAGACAGACTCTCTCTCTCTTTCTCTCTGTTGCCAGTGTTGCTGCTACTCTTCCTTTGGCTCCTCTTGCTGGCACAGCCAAATAGCTCAATGGATTAACGTGCCTGCAAGCAGGTCCAGGGGCTGGGTTTGATCCCCAGGCCTGCTATGCCAGCCCCACCCCTGGGACATGCTGAAACCAATCGAGAATGGGTGTGGTAGAGACTGGATGTGGTGGCATATGCCTATAATCTCAGGTCTTGGGAGGCTGCAAATAGGAGAATCACTATGAGTCCAGTCTAGTAGTGAGACCCTGAACAACCTGTAGACCGTTCTCTAAAAAATACAAAAAAGAAAAAAAAAAAAAAATCAAACTCATGACCCTGAGCTTCCACTCGGGCACTGTGCTGCTGAGCTGTGTCCCCACCTAAAAATTCCTTCTACATTAGTATGTAGAATGGAAAATGCTGTCCAGGCAGTTGTGCATGGTGGTGCCATTTGTCTTTTCTCAGGGCAGAAAGACTCCCTGCCAAGTGGCATGGGAATGATATAGGGAGAAAAACTGATCTAGAGAGGGGAGCCTCCAAATGATATAGGGACCCTCCAAATGTTATAGCAGAAAAATGATCTCCCAACCTGACCTGGACAAACTTGTGTTCTCTAAAACCAAAGAATGAATTTTAGGAAGTTATGAGCAGAATATATTTGTTGAGGCAAAGCAAGCTCCTGTCCAAGAAATGGAAAGGAGGGGGCCCAAGCAAGTTGTTCCCTGGAAGCTGTCTCTTCCAGGGACTTTTATAGAAAACTATCATGGGCTAAGGTGGAGAACATGGGACCTTGTTTATGTGGATGTGGGGTGGGACAAAACTATAATCAACCAATGGGATTACAAGCAGCAATGCTTAGGTAAAATTGATTAAGTCCAGCACAAAATAGGGAAGGGAGTCATGTAGAAAGCAGACATGAACGTAAAACAGGACTTTATCTGGTATCTATCAGATAATGAGTCTTCCTTGTTTTTTCAGGGCTAAGATCAATCCCTGATGCTAATCTTTAGGGAGGCCGGCATTTGTTTGATCTTTGGTCTTTAGGTCTGGCTTGCTGCAGGAGCATCAGTTCCTCCCGCAGTCGTGAGGTGTCTTGTCTTCTGTGTTATCTCCTTCAAGGGCCCAGCCCGGTCTGACTGCTATAATATTTTCATCTAATTTTGCTGCCTGGACCAGTAACACTGTATAGAAAATCAGGATGCCATTGCACAGGAAAGCTTATTATCAAAGATGCTAAGAGCAAATCTATAAAGTAAAACCTGTGCTTATCAGCATCAAGGAGTGAAGTCTAAGTGGATGCAAAAGGTAAATTGATTTTTTCTGCACTTGTGGAGAGGGGAACTTTCCAGCTTTCACTGGTCATTGTTGGGCCCCATGTGGCTCTTATCTCCTTTTGCTTTGTAGTTTATACCTTGATTTTATTTGGGGAGCCTCATAGGGCCAAGGGAACTGAAAGATCTGTTTATCTGCCAAGGATCCATCTCCAATTCCTTTATTCTATGAGGATTACAGATGGGAGAATGTCCCCTGACAAAATAAGTAATTTTTCATTTTCTAATAAATATAAAATAGATCTATCAGTAAAAAAATTACTAGGTTTTCAAATACTTGTTTTATTTTATTTTATTTTATTTTATTTTATTTTATTTTATTTTATTTTATTTTATTTTTGGGGAATCAGGGATTGAACTCAGGCCCTTGCACTTCAAATACTGTTAATGATGATTATTGTACTTTTATTTTTTTTCAAGTTTAACATCATTGTCAACTAAGCAGCTAATAAGGGACAGTAATTTCTTTACTTTTGTTTTATGACTTACTTGTCTGAAAGCTTGTAGTTTCTTCTGCTGCAGATTGAAGTATAATTAAATGTGGGTGGTTCAACATCAATGCAAATTAATTGGGAGCATGCATTCCAAAAATGTTTGATCCCAATTAGAAAGTGATTTCCCCTTGAAGTTTGCATATACATTATGTAAAATGTAATATGTAATTATATCTGTCATGTAAAACTGTGTCTAATTATACATTTACGTTATATACTATGCTCATAATTGCTAAATATATATATTTTTCATGTTTATTTAATGTGTAGGCTTGGTGCACTAGTTTGCTATTCTAGATGCATTGATATTAAAAGTAAACGTGCATGGCACTGCTTAGAAGAAAACTCTGCAGTGGGAAAGTCTAAAGTTTCATGTCATGAGAAGATAGTAACTTGGATTTAAAGACTGAAATGAAGAAACTATCTCTTTCATTTTTCTTTCTCTTGTGGAGTATTCTCTGCAGGCTTTTTCTTCCCTCTCACAACCCATTAATACCCATTTTGTTCTTCTTTTGTGCCTTGCTAACTTTTACCTATTTTCCTGATGAGATGAATCCACCCAGACTAGCAGGCTCCAGTTCTTTCATTCCAGTGAAAGGCTTTTGGATTCGGGTGGTGTTATATGTGGGTCACAGGAGAAGCACGGCTGCTATTCATCGTCTTGATCTTATTAGATCATGCATTTCCAGGCCAGCAGAAGAGAGATGTGCTTCCCCTTAAAGCACACAGAAATTCCTGAGATTGCAAATATGAATATCAGGAGTGTATCAGAATGGCAGATAACAGAAATGTTTTAGCAATTCTGTTTTGATCAGATCAGAGTATCACTTACAGGTCCCTAGCAAGCCTTCAGTGGGTATGTTAAAAAGATGGCCCATGCCATATTTTATTAGCTGTTGACTGTCTACCCTAAAACATTTAAAAATACTGACTTAGATTCTTATTTGCAGGCAATGATAGTGATTTATATACTTTCATGCGGTTGCAATCATGGGGCTCCTATTTGCTCAAATAGCCCATGAGAATCAGTCTGGAATTTACATGATGAAATAGGCCAGGTAAAAAATGAATAGGTGAAGGCTTGGGAACTAGACATGGCTAACTCAGTTCTCTGTCCATAGACTCTGCTCTAACAGCATAATACATCCACGTCATGCACGGTAATGTGTGAATTCCAAGCAAGCTTTGCTCAGGTTAGGAACACTTACACCGCACCAGAGCTGGATTCAAATTTAATTCCTATCACAGCAGAAGACTTGGTGGCTCTGCTGTCAATAGCAGAATATGGAATAAAACAGACCCACCTCCTTCTCTGGCATTTGGAATTCTTTTGCAGCAGAGCAATGAGGAGGGCATGGCTTTATAGAAACAGCTTTGAACTGGTCATCCATCCATGAATCATGCATGTTCACTGATTTGTAGCAATGATATGTTTTTGATGAGCATTTTATTTGTGAATTATTCACTCCATTATTCAAAGTTGTTCCTAATTTTAAAGTATCTTATTTGGCTTTGTGTGTACCAGTGATCACTTTAAGAGAAAACTGCCACTGATGTGCCTTAAAGTTAGTCTCAAAAAAAAAAAAAAAGAAAAGAAAATTGGCTTATTTTCTTGTCAACAAATGCTAAATCATGCCATTTGGACATACTATGTCATATGGACAAAATATCTTCAATAAAATCATTGGAGACTTTTTCTTCTACATTCCTTCACTCTTTCCACAGCACTCCTGCCTCAGTCCTCTCTCAGGAGACCCAGGAAGCTTTTGGGTGATAAAGACCAGCAGGCAATAGTAGGATCAGCATAGGTGTTTTCTGGCTCTGGACTCAGGAACCCTGGAGAGTCTGTGGAAGGTGGGCAACCCCACCCTGGTGACCACAGCCCACCCTGGTGACTCAGGAGCCTGAGATCTTTACAGCTCCTGCACTGGTGCAGCCAAGCACAGGCCTGACAGTGGCACCTTAAATCTTCTGTCATATGTGAGGAGCTGGGGAAAGAGGACAGTGAACTGGGGCCTAATGCTGCTCATTCAGGGAAGCTGTGCTGAATCCTCCCAAAGAAAACCTTGTTCTCTCTGTGGTTGAGCACGAGGTCAACAGGAGACACCAACACCCAGAGACCGACTGCAGCATGGAGCTAAAAGCTAAGTGGTATGCAATTTTGGCAGCTGTTTAGTGCCAGACCTCCCTGTGGTGTCGGGCAAGCCTGTCTGCATCCCAGTTCCATCTCATCCTCTGCGCCAGCTTACGTTCTCTCTATCCTTCCTGCAGGTGGTACTCCCTGGTAAACAGCCTGCTCTCCATGCAATAGCTAAGTGACAGGAAGTAGTTTCATGACTTATGGTCATGATACTTGGAAGACAAGCACAGTGAGAAGGCCTGAAAGAGAAGGCAATAGAAATAGGTGAAGATTCTCTAGATGAGGGAAAGAAATGTCTTGAAGGTCCAGGAAAGGAGCATAAATGACAGAAGAGTCCTAGCTAAAAGTTAGTAGTGAAGTGTGGACTGCAGCCTGTTATGTGACAGGAGCGTCTAGATTCATTGTTTCCAGATCTGCTCCATTAAGGTAGCTAAACCATTATTAATGTGAAATTTCTGATTATCAGTATATAATTTATGAGAAAGAGATTGTCTTTATCTTTCTGCTGTAGATCAACAGCATTTCCTTTGCATAAACTGCTTTGGAAAAGATAGTAAAAGCATGAACGAAGAGTCACAGATTTGCACTCATTTTCCAAAGGGAAGAGGCGACTGCTGATTGGGCTTGTCCAGGGAGTCAGGGGATCTGATTTCCGTCCGTACTCAATATTACTTTCCCTTTTCAGGGCTTGCTTACTGAAACTGCTCGTTTCTTGTTTGGATTGTATTTGTGCAGCAATTTGTTGTTGAATGAGCTAGAGACGTTCATCTGACTATTTGCAAAAATTATGACTGCCATTTCACCATGGGAGAATAAAAGGTGCCATTTTTTTGTGCTTCATTGAGCTGATCTGAAGAGGTAATTCCTTGCTTCTTCAATGGCAAATGCATAGGAAGTATGGTGGTAGGTTTATCTTAATGTGATTTTCTTCACCAGGGTCAGATAGGGAGCCCCCTTTGCCTGAAGCCCAGGATTACGAAGTAAACACAGGCTCTATAAGAACAGAGACTGACCTGATGCACGAAGGCCCATTCGTATGTTCTGTTATCCTTTTGAGCCCTGCATTCCTGTCTGAGTTACCCCTCTTAGGGTAGATTTATGGCACTTTATTTTGCTAGGTGTTTCCTAGATCTATATGGATCTAGAAACAATTCTGCTTCCTTGAGGGCATTTCAAAAGTATGTCTGATGTCCCGGGAGCACAATTCAGAGAACAAAGTCTGAATTGTTCTTTTTAACCTCCGTGTACTTACTCTTTTCCCTATTTAATTACTTCTGTCCTTTGTGAGTTTCTGGAGAAACACTGCATTCCCTAACACTCAGCGGTTTTTTTTTTTTTTTTTTTTTTCTTTTAATGCTCAAAAGAATCACACTTTTAAGAAGCAATCAGCAGGCTTATTAGGGTTCACCTACAATTGAAGGCACCATGTTGGTTTTTTTCATTTAAATTGTAAATGTGGTCCCGGTGGCCTTCCCCAGCCACTTCAGCGGCTGGTGCGCTCGGCACCGTCCTGTGAGCCTGCTCTTTGTGTGATAGCAGACAGCACCAAACCAACAAATGCATTCAGTATTAACCAACTGTCCAAATCACCCCATTTTTTCCTTCCCATATTTACAGAAGATTTGTGTTTTCTTTCTATAATCTGGTTTCCGTTTCCTTCTTTCTTTTGCAAGACTTTGAGTACATTCTTTTATTTTGCTTATTTTCTGTAAGTCACATGTTAAATTTTCCAAATACTTCCATCTTCAAGGTTAATAAAATTACCTCAAAAAGCCTACTTAGGAGATAAAAGGGATCACTTGACTATGTTAATTAAAAATGGAAAAATGTAACTACCTTATTTCAAGCACTCTTTGTCATATTTAAGACCCCAGGTGTGAGCTTGCTCTGATTCCCACAGTGAGACTGATTAGGATCAATACCAAGTTAGAGTGGAGGCTGCAGGAATTCTTGTGATTTTTCTGTTTAAAATGCTGTGTGTGTGTGTGTGTGTGTTTGTGTGTGTGTGTGTGTGTAAGTATGTAAATATAAAAATACAGAGAGATACTGTTGCAAGCAGTTGAGTTAGATAGAAATATTATAGGCAGTCAGACAGGGCCAGGCCCTCCAAGGAGATAGCACAGGAGACAAGATACCTTGCAACTGTGAGAGGGACGGATGCTCCCACTGTGGGCCAGACCTAAAGACTAAGGGTCAAACAAATGTTGCCCTCCCTAAAGATTGGCATCCGAGATTGATGGTCACCCTGAGGGAGCCAGAAGAATCATTAATCAGACTCCTACTGGATGGCTACCTGATAAAGCCCTGCTCTACACTCATGCCCATTTGCTACATGACTCACTTCCCCACTTGGTCCTGAACTTAATCAATTTTACCTGGGCAATGATGTTTGTAATCTCATTGGTTGACCATAGTAGTTGTGTCCCACCTCATGCCCACCTAAGCGAGTTCCCATGTTCTCCACCACCTTAGACCTGCCTAACCACATGATTTTGTTGTATAAAAGTCCCTGGAAGAGACAGCTTCCTGGGGAGAACCCACTCGGGCTCCCCTCTTGTCCCTCTCTTGGGCAGGAGTTTTCTTTCCCTCAATAAATATATCATGCTCAGAACATTTGTTTGCTCCTAAAATTTATTATTCAGTTTTAGAGAACACGAACTCATCCAGGTCAGGTGGGGAGATCACTGTTCCCCTGTAGCATTTGAAGGTCACCCACTCAAGATCAGGTTTTCTCCCTACACCAGTACTTCCTCCAAAAAAGTCGACTTGATGACTGGAGGATATGGCTACCTACTATCTAAATAATTTTTGAAGGGACAGATATCTGGAATCTTTTAATTTTTAATAATAAAATGTATAAAAGTTTCATCACATTGTCACAAGATTACAAACAGACCACATGGATTCAGAGTTTTGTCTGATTCCACTTAGATGGATAACAGCATTATTATGTGTCATAAATTATTTAGTGAAAGTACCTATAGTATTTTATAGTAAAAATCTTTACTTCAATTAGCATACTGGAGGCGCCCTGCACACAGGACAATGGCACACTCTACACACGTACCACCTCTACTGACAGCACAGAGTTTTGACTTCCTGGCCTTTTCATGCTGTTTTATCAGGAGATTCTTTTATTTTGTGGGGAGGGTTGGAGTACCTAGAATCTAACTCAGAACCCCAACCTTGCCAGATAGGTTGCACCCCTGAGATTACTCTCTGGCCCCTAGGAGGTGCTTGCTGTATTATGCTGTGTGTACCTAACAGGGACAGAAAGTATCACAAAAAATAAATATTAAGGTCTTAACATATATTGTATTTCTTTTATAATATGGGGAAATCTATGTCTAGTGTGAAGAAAATATTAATTACTAAATGTGTTTAGGTTTGCTTTTAATCTCTGTAGCTGCTTTTCTTGCCAGAATTGGTCCTCTACTTAAAAAAAAAAAAAAAAAAAAAAACTCTGGGTAGGCTACTATTACCAGGTCTTGGGGCTTTATTTTGAGGCAAGCAAGGTTGAAGTCCTTGTTGAAACAGTAAGAGACAAGCAAGGGAATGGTCAAGTCTGTGCTTATTAGAAGAAACCGAAGAGAAGCTGTCCTCTAGTTGGAAACAAGTGTTGCATAAGGCTGGCACCCTAGATGTGTAGTTCTGTGGGGTTTTGACATAGTTTTGAGAGCCATATATGTGACAGAAAGCAGGGAGGCTCTGGGCTGCAGGTAGGCCTTTGAAGTCAAGAGTGTAACCACTTCATTTGCATTTCACTTTCTCCAAAGTCTCTCCAGTGAGGTTAAGAGCCTATGCTTTGTTGCATTTCGTTAGGGCCTGGTAGTCTGTTTGGATGTGCTAATTCACTTAAGCCCTGACTTCTACTTTACTATTCAAGACCTGTACCTTCTCTCCCAGAGTTCCCCATCTCCTGGTTTTCTCTCCCTCCTGTAGCAGTGACACAGCCTGTTCTCAGGGTGTGATGGTTGAGAATGGTCTCCTAAGTCACTTTCTGCTGAGAGCATTGGTGGAACAGCATTGCAAGCCCACCGCTCTGTATCCTGTTGAAAGGCCCTGAATAGGAGCCAGGAAGAGCACCTGTCGATGGGTCCATCTGCATCACCATTAGTAACTTTAAAGTTGTCTAATGAGAAGACCCAACTTTGATTAAAGGACTGTGAAAAATGTGGTCCAAATATCAAGGCTAAGGGACCTCGTGGCGCAACGGTAGCACGTCTGACTCCAAATATCAAGGCTATAAGAAATATTAATATTTCTAGGAACACCTGCTAGGAAGAATAATCATAGTATTAAATTCTAGATCCCTGGACCTGGGTCTCTATGACATGGATGATTTTTGGTGGTTCTTGGAAGACTGATCAGCATAAAAGTAATATTTTAAAATCTGATGTCTCATTTAAAGATACCAAGCTTTATACAAGCACTTAAGATTTTAGCTGTGCGAATACCAAAGCCCTCCCCTCTTTTTAAGCACAATCTTAGTTCAGTAAGTAGAAGATTTTCATTCAACTTTTCCAGCTGTTGCTGTGACTTCCAGCCTTACTGAATCACAATAGTGACAAGTTATCAGAATAGCTGGACATTATCAGCAGGGTCCATTAAATAGAACTTGAAATCTTTTTGTATGTAAGGGCCAAGCAAGGCTCCACAGGAGTTTCTTTTGGAATCATGTGCAGAGTCTTTTAGCTCTCTGTCAGTGTCAGCCACCAGGAGGGCCCAAGTCAGTGCTAGATCTCATTGGAAGATGAGAACATCTTTTTTTTTTTTTTTTCCTTTAATAGTGTTCCTTGTTGGTGCTCAGTGCATTGATTGACTCTGTCCTCTGATATCTAGCAATAGCTTCACTGTTTAGGAGGACGCTGACTCTCCAAAGTTGTAGCATTCTCTGTAGAGATTTCCTTAAGTCATGGTTCTTGGATGGCCAGGGCTAAACTATCAGCCACACTGTAAGCCCAGTGATGCTTTGGACTTTGTCTTGGATCCTTCATTTTCAGACACCCAGAAAATCAACACTGCTGATATTAAAATGAGAATGACTATGATTCCTAGAAGTCAAATATTTATAAAATAGTTCCAGATAATGGGTAAAACATCTTTACAAGTGGAGGCTGAAATCAAGAGCAAAACGAGACATTTTTGTACAATTATGTTGAGAACCATGGTTATTTTTCTCTAAAGTACTATATGCTTAACCTTTTATTTTTGTATAGAATATTTTTTAAAATTAATTTCATTGAGAAAGAAATAGCAGTGAGACAATTTCACAACAGATTAGTAGGACAGTTACAATAATTAATATGTTGCATATTGTTATCTTCATAGTAGCTATTCATTGTACAAGATGCAGACATGATATCCTGTCCACAAACACTATTAGTACAAATCTTTCTTCTCATTGAATTAAGCAAAAGTAGCAGTATATCTACCCTATTTTGTATATGTAGATATATATTTTTTTCACTACAAAATGGTCCTTCATTTATATCCCCCTTTTCTGTTTAGTTTTGTCAGAGAGGGTTTTCCATTGTGATTCAAGTATTATAGGTATATGAATTGAGAGTGTACAATATCTTATCCTAGAAAAAAATAAACTATAGATTGTTAGGCAGGATATCTGCTTATTATTTCTATGTATTATAAAGCCAAGTTTGAAGCTTTGTGCTTTTGTAAAAAGGCTGCACAGCAAGACCTGCAGAAGTTAGGACCATCTCTCAGCACAAAGACATTCTTTAGTAGAACACTTTAGTGCAATCACCTTTTTTTATTGACAAAATAGGTCTACCTGGAGCATTGTATTATAATTAATAATTTTTATTGACCAAGCCTTGTCATATTCCAATCGATACTCTCTCCATGCCTGTGTATAGGAAAGAAATCAACCATTATCTCAGACTGTGACTGAATCTCCCCCGTAAAACATGCACATAATAAAGTTGGGATGTGGTCCAGGGCATACTCAGTGGCTTACAGGCCCATCTGACAAGCTCAAGGACCTGAGTTTGATCCACAGTGA